>CM040240.1:125063803-125166303 GCA_022545495.1 Chrysanthemum lavandulifolium
GGTACCAAAGTGTCAAAATGGATCCTTTTAAGCTTAAACAAGTAGTCACTCAAGTCTAAACCTAGGTTTCTCAAAAACAAGCATATGGCAGTCAAAATGCAAAATCAAACCACAATCAAATCCAAAACATAACAACCTAAGATTAAACTATAACATCATTAACAAAAAGCTAAGAAACACAAAAACATGAAAATTAAAGCATTTAAAACACTGAAACAGTAAAATGCAAAAATGGTAAAAAAAATGAGCTTACAAGTGAATCCTGCTTAAAACTAAGAACCATGGCCACATAACACATCCTAAGGCTTTCCACAAAGCTTCTAAACCAAAGTCAATCCACAATTAACCTTGCTCCATGCAGTTTTACCAAGATCACATGATTATTTTTGGATTTTCATTGTTTTTCTTGATTTTTTAGAGTTTTCTGAATTTTAAACACTAAACCCGTTTTAAGGTCTCTAAAAGCTTAATGAGCTTTTGTCAGGAGCTTATGTGAGCTAGTAGAGTCCTTTAAACAACTACATAACAAGAATTTAAAGAACATGAAATTTAAAGCTAATTAAAGCAAAAACTTGAAACTGAAATTTTACTTGAAATTAAACTGATAATAAAGTTTCATTACACTACTTTAGGGAAAATTACAACATTAAAGCATTAAAATGACTCGAATTTAAAGAAAGCAATAAACTTTATTAACTACGTGACCTAGGCTAATCCAAAGGTAGTCTTCTCTCTTGCCTCCTCTTGATCTTTATAGTATTCTGAGTTCCCACTAGCTTCCTGGTCAAATCCCACTTCACTTTGTGTCCATTGGATAAGCAGAGATGATCCTAGCCATTTAAAGTACTTTTGGCGCCAAAAGTCCAATAAGCAGGTTTTTAGCATTTAAAGAATTTTGGGAGGATGTGGAGGTGGAGGGGAGTGGTTATACAGCTGGTAAGGTGAGGTGGAAAGGTGGAAACCAGGCAAGGTGGAAGAAACTATGGTGGTTTCTGGTTTGGGTGAGAGGGATGAATAGTGGAGGGCGGTATTATATTTTAAAACATGGGTTTGGGCTGGGTTGGATATTAGGCTGGGATAATAAACATAAATTGGTCCGGTTTGGTTTGTAGAAATAATAACACAAGGACCATTCATGTAATTTCTGGATTTTGAGGGACTGAAAATGCCAATATTCCAAAGTTAACACGAGGACTAAACCTGCAATTAATGGTTAGTACAAGGACCAATATTGCATAAAATTCCATTTTTATAAATCCAAGGACCTTTTATGTCATTTTTGAAACTCCAGGGACCAAACTTGTAATTTTCTCAAAACTTATCATATAAGGACCAAATATGCCATATTTGAATAGTACAAGGGTGTAGTTTGAATAATTTCCATTTTTTTACACCCAGGGACTGATTTTGACACTTTTGTAAAGTTGAGGGACCAAAGTTGTAAATTGTGATTTTTAAACTTCAAAGGACAATTTCTTACAACTTGTGAATCCCAAGGACCTTTTATGACTTTTTATAAGTTTTGGAATGACCAAGGACTATTTTTGACAATTGGTGTAACTCAAGGGACTGAAACTGACATTTGTGTGAACTTTGTGCATTTTTCACTTGTTTTTCAATCTTTTTGTTCCCGAGTCACATAAAAACACATTTATATGATTTTGTATCCTTTTGTGAGTCATTTGTGTGTTTTTGGTCGTTTTGTGGGTTCAAATTATATAAAAGATATGTGTAAAACGGCACATATCAATATTCCCGAAGACAACAGAATACCTATTATTTTAGGAAGACCAATGCTTGCTAGTGCCCATGCAAAAGTGGATGTCTTCGCTCAAAAATTAACTCTCGAAGCTAATGGGGAAGTTGACACATTTAGACCTAATGAACTTCTGTCCACCCCTCAAAAAGTTTGCGCAATTGATCCTATTGGCGATTTTGGTGATGCATTAGAAGAATTTCTTAGTGACCCCCCGAAAACTCCTACAACTCTTGGCGAGATAACTTTTGGGAAAGATTTTGATGTGTTCGTTAATTTTGAAGAAGAAGACTTGGGAATCAGTGCCGATGATTTCTCTAGCGACGTCGAAATGGTTAATTGGCACAACAACTCTGAAAAGACTTTTTCAAAATCTGACCAACCCAAGTGTTAGGAGATGGGAGCTCGAATCCATCATAGGAACCCCTATTATCTGAAAATTTCATGCAAGATTGGGTTCATTGATTTCCATCCGTTCATCGACACAAATTCTCTAGTTAACATCATTTCAAAGGAGTGCTACAATCAGGTTATGGAAAAGGAACTTGAATATCAATGAAACAATTTCTTAGGGATTTCAAAAAACATCCATCTACTTGTTGGGAGTCACTAATTTTTGGTCGATTTTGTGGTTTTGGATGACGTTAGCAAGTTCGTGGAAGATGGGCTAACCGGGGTGATTTTCGGGAAACCCTTTCAAGAACTATCTGGGCTAGATAAAGATGAGAAGGAAGGGATTGTATGGTTGAAGATTGGCGAAGAGAAAACGGTTTTTAAAATGCCACGGACTGTTAAGAATTTTAAATAGTGTACGAAGAGGCAGTTGAGCCATGCTCAGCCACTGCTCAACATTAGTAACGAAAATAAGCCCAAAGGTATTGACAACCCTTACCAAAAGATCAAGAATTTTTACTTGGGGTGTTTAGAACTGGGGACGGACTATAAATGGTATGAAAATCTGATCAGTTGGATTCAACGTGCAGATTGCCATATCCACAAAATGATAACCAAGCACTTCTAGCCCCGAGGCTTTGAGTCTAACTTAAATACTTGTAAATAAAGAAAATTTCTCTTTCGGGAGACAACCTGAATTATCCCTCTCATTTGTTTTATTTCCATTTCTGTTGGGTTTTGTGTTTTTAACCATTTTTGTAGGAAAACGGAGAAAATTTGTTGCAGCATGCTGAACGGGGACCTGATATGTCCATAATTACGGCGTAACATACTTTTTGCAGCAGTACTTCAGAGCATTACCAATTACGGCGTAATCCCATTCAACGGTTACGCCGTAGCTACACTCCTGTAGCGTCTGTCAGGTTTTTCTTACTTACGGCGTAACTCATTATAAGAGTTACGGCGTAACTATCCTCTGTAACACTTCTTTCTTTTTAAACACAATAACCTTGTATTAGTTTTCAAATGAACTTTGTGGGTATGTTCCCTGTAAGCCCTCACGAGACTACACTCGTCCACTTGGGACACCAAGTTGTTTAAAAGGTTTGTTGCATACGCTAAATGCAACCGTGATTCCTACGAAAGTGAGTAAGATTTGTTTTTCATTTTTCTTTTTCTTTTTTTGATTTATGCTTGTCGGTAGTGTGATTTCAGGGATTGAAGTTTGCTCGTGGATGCTTATACGAAGGCACGACCCTTTTCATGGGCCTTCTTTCTTTTTGGAGCAAATTTCAGGAAAGTTCTCGCTCTAATTCTACTTTTCTCTTCACCATTATTTAACACTTAGTACAAAAGGGACCACTACAACAAAAGTGGCTTTTTAGGACCCTTTTGTGGGACGGTATGATAATGGAGTCCTAAAAAGCATTTAATAGGACATATGAGCGTTTAGGGTCATTTTAAATATTTGCTACTTAGGCGATGTCCTAAAAGGTATATAATAGGATGGTCGATGATTTGGGGTCCTATTATCATATAACTTAATATGACACTTAAAATATGGATCCTAATAAATTACCTTTATAAGGCGTTTATTCATTATGGTTGTATTATAATAAACCATAATAGGACATGAGTTTTGAGTCATAAGACATGAGTTAGTTAAAGCGCTTATTCACAAAAAGTTTTATTATAGCAAAATTTAATAGGACCTTTGACACGTGGGTATTATAACGTTAACCTTTATAGGGCGCTTATGTACAATGGTTTTATAACATCATTTTTTAAAGCGATTATTTGCAAAAGTTTTATTATAACAAAACTTAATAGGACCCTTAAAGGATGCATATTAATTATGGTTTTATTACAATACACCATAATAGGACACTTGATATATAAGTCATAAAGCGTATTATTAAAACATAACTTAATATGACGGTTGACACTTGGGTCCCATAGATTGATACACCATCATAAGACACTTGATATTTGAGTCATAAAACATCGGTTTATGGAACACTTATTCGCAAACGTTTTTTATAAGAAAAGTGAATAGGACCCTTGAAAATAGCGTCTTATAACGTTAACCTTTATAGAACGCTTATTCATAATGGTTTGTTTATGATACACCACAATATGGCACATCTTTTTAGAGTCGTAAAACATCCGCTTTTATAACGCTTATTCGGTTTTATAGAGCGCTTAATTGCAAAAGTTTTATTTGAAAAAAAATTAACGGGACCCTTGACAAGCTGTGTCTTTTAACATTAACCTTTATAGTGCGCTTATTTGTTGTGGTTTTATTATCCTCGCCATAATAGAACACTCCTTTATTTGAGTCATAAAACATCAGTTTTAGAACGCTTATTTACAAAAGTTTTATTTAAACATTAGTTAGTATGAGTGATTTCGATTGTTTGTGAGTGGTGAAAAACACAATATCAATTTATCAAATAAATCGTGAAATTCGACAAATCAACCTTTTAGGAAAAGGGTTAACATGCCAAAGCTCACGAATGTGAATAAAGTGATACCGGGAAAGTGGTTTCCCCGGGTCGTGTCCCAACGAGGTGTGAAATTGACGGTGTCGTTGAGTTTCGTGATTAGAACTTGAATTGGTTTAACAAATTTGGATTTTGGATAACGCTAATCTACAAATTAAAGAGCGGGAATGAAAATTAAGTACGTAAAACAATGTAAACACTAAATAAACTACTACTAAGCCTAAGGAACAATAAAACAAAGCTAAATTAGGTCCTAGGGTGCTAAAATGCAAAAGCGAAAAATCGGAGCGCATCGAGCCTCGAAAGTGAAAAATATGCAATTTAAGTCCCACGAGTTAAAACTAATTTTCCTACATTCTACATGACTAAAAATAATTTTACAAAAAGCGGGTATTTTTTCGGCGTTTATTTTATTTTCTCTGAATTAAAAACATTTTTTAGAAAACTAATTATTAAAAATAGTAAATGAAAATGGAAAAATACCAAAATTCATGAAAAGTACATTTTGAAATCTTGAATAAGTGAAAATTAAAACAATAAGCTAGCTAAACCCAATAGCGGTTATAAGCTACAAGAGGGTGAAAGGAAAAAGGATAAAGTGCCTTAAATGAGTTAAAGGTGTAACTTATGACACGAAACACGAGATAGACCCGGATGGTTAAGGTGTGTTGTGTTGGGCGTCTGCAGAAGTGCGAGGAGGTCGTGGGTTCAATTCCACCTCCTCCATTTTCACGTATTATTTTTTTTTTGATTTTTCGACTTTGCAAATCGAACAAAGGAACAAAATAACATTTTTTTACAAAACTAAAGTTACAAAGCGCAAAATAAGTCGCTAAGCAATGATGAAAGCGAAACTAAAAAATATATATATGCTAAGGGCTTGTTTGGGACGATGGGCTAGAAGTATACAAAAGCTGTCAAAAGCTACGACTAATTAGGCATAAGATAAGCTACCTTCTAAACTTACACAATCGAAAATAAGTGAGAGAAACCACCCAAAATAAAGGCAGAAGCTAAAGAATTATGCTAGAAATTTTGTTTAGTGCAGGGGAATAACTAAGGGATTAAAGGCTATCAAAGAAGCTTGTAAAAGCTAAATCCTATGAAAACTAATCTATAACATACAATGATCATCTAAGGGAACTTAATAAGCAATAATTAATCAATAGAAAGCTTAAAAATTGAAAAGAACACATTGATGCGACTTCTTTGTAGTGAGACAACAGATACAAAAAAAAAACTACAAATCGCATACAAGCGATAGATGCAAGCGAGTAGTTAATGTGACTAAGCGATTTTTGAGCTAAATGAACTGCTTGAGACCAAAATGGGTCAAAAGCGAATTTTGACCCAACCAAATAGCAAATCAAACAGCCCCTTTGAGGCGAGAAAAACTAAAGAAAGGCTGTGAAAGTTGGATTTTCTCAAGGAACTAAATTAAAATCTTTAACATAAGCTCATATGAGCTTAAACAAATCTCGAAAACTCTTTGTGAGTTGAATTTAGACAAAATTTAAGAACATAAACGAGGTTAAAGCGCATAACTTAAAAGCGAAATTGAAGACTCAAATTAAATTGCATAGAAAATTAAAATTACAAGGAAATCTAAATGACATTGAAATTAAGCGGAACTAGAATGAGAATTTCTAGACAATTTTTTTACAATTTCCTCACTCCTATTTATACAAAAAAAATAAAAATGAAAAGGTCTTACGTCTTGTCTTGTGTTGTGCTTTTGTGTGAGTGCAAACAAGCAAAAGTATCATTTGTGTGCTTTCTCAACTTCAATCACACCCTTTGATTACTCCTTGGTCTCATCACACCTTAGATGGAATTCTTGTAGTTTGTGGATTGCCAAGGTGGCAAGATAAGACATGTGAGGAGGGGAAAACATAGGTGAGCATGTGATACTTCACGGGTTTTGGGATTGAAAGGGACGAGAGGAGGAAAGAAAATGGCGCCAAGAAGGGTTTACGGGTTTATTGTTTTGTGTACACAGGAATGGATAAAGGTTTAGAATGTTTAAAGGGTTTTATTAGATAAAGGGTTTTATTAGATAAAAGGGGTTTAAAGGGTTTGTGAAAGGTTTAGTTATTTTGTTTTAAAAACAAAGAGTTTAAAATAGAAATAGAATGTATTTTGTGTTTTTGACTTGAAGCGATTTTTTTTTTTTTTTTTTTTTTTTTTTTTTTTTTTTTTTTTTAAGAAAATTCAATTTTATAAAATTGGTTTTAAAGGCTTAAAATCATATTTTGGATTTTGTTTCAAAAGGGGTAGTTTGGTCATTTGGGTATCGGGGACGGGTAAAATGGCAATTTTGGGTTTCAGGTTAGGTTTTGTGTTTGTTTCCCCCTGCTCACTCCAAAAACATGTCCCGGGCTCTGAAAATGTAGAAAATCCACTCCCGGCTCCGACTTCTCAGCACTTTTCTGATTTAGGCTCGATTTTTGCTCGTTTTCGCTCTGTTTTCAATCCTTTTGTACCTGCAAGACACAAAACACACTCCGAGGATATTTTGATCATATTTTGATCATATTTGGGTGTTTTTGGTCGTTTTGGTGGTCTTAGGTGGGTAAAAACGATGAGTGAATACGCACTCATCAATGACACTTGATACTTGGGTATCAAAACTTGATACACCATAATAAGACACTTGTTATCTGTCTTTGTATTGTTATATGTCTCAATCTTTTGGAAGTTATGTATGGGTTATCTGTCTTTGTATTGTCCTTATCTATCAATGATAATGGTTAATTTGGTGCATTATTCTTTGTACTATACTAAGCGAATTACACTCACAAAATAAACTAGGCTTGATTAAAAACAAAAATGAGTGAGTGCGGGGCATCTCGGTCCTAATGGGGTGATTAGCGAGACCAAATTAAAGCAACAAGATAAGACTTTATGTTAGATTTCATCTACCTTATTTATGTTTAGTGATTTTGTTATGACAATTGCTAATTTGAAATACAATTCGTTTTATTCATTTAATATTTAGTTGATGTTTTATTCATATCGTAATAATAGAGTGTGCATGGTGAAAATAGCGTCCTATCATATGACTTGTCCGGACTTTGAAATTGTCCTATTAAACTTATTAACCGTCATAACAATTAACTTAACATTGTAAAAGTGTCATAATATGTTGTTATTACACTACTAGAAAGCAGAACATGCAGACGGATTTATTGACGGAAATAAATCCGTTAGTAATCTTGACGGTTGAAGCGGTGAGTGTTGTTGACGGAATCTTGGCAGTTATGACGGATTACCGGCGCACTAAAATCCGTTAGTAATCTGTCGGTGAATCTTGACAGTTTCGACGCACTAATAGCGGATATGAGATTCCGTCGATTACATCACAAAGTAGTGACGGAGGAAGATCCGCGGTAATCCGTCATTAACTCCGACGGATTAGTGACACGTTAATGATGTAGCGGTGTCTGTTTGCAATCTGCAAGTGCCACCGAACAGTTACCAGCGAATTTGCGATTTTAATATATATTATTTGATACTAAACTTGTATCTATGTTTGTTAGTTTAGTTAAACTTAAATACACAAGACAGGATGTTAGTGTTAGTGTTGGCACCTAACCGATGTATTCTTGTTTTAGGTTTGTTAGTTTTTAAAATTAAATATATGAAGGCGTGATGTTAGTGTTAGTACCTACCCGAAGTATGCTTTTAAGAAGGCATTCTTTAATCATAATGAGCAATAAAAAAGTACATACGGTATAAACTCTTTTTGTTAATAATTGTGTGAAGGCGTTTTTCGTTGTCCATTCGTTTATGAACATTTTTATGCTTGATTGTTCTCTTGTGTGTTTGAGCAAAGGTTTGTGGTCGAGCGGGTTTTTCGGCATGTTAGCTAATTACTTATGAATTGTCACAATATTATTTCAAAACAAAGTTATTATAACATTATTACACCTTATAAAAAAGTAAAGTAAAGTAGCAATGATAAAGTCTTCCACAGGTTATGGGGACCCAATACCGTTTCCGGTGTATGGGGGAGGTTGAGATGTAGACAGCCTTACCCCTACCTAAGTTAGAGAGGCTGCTTCCAATTATACCAAATGTAGAAAGGACCTCCGGCCTTTTGTAAGGAGTGAGGATCGAACCCCTAACCTCTCGGTTGAGAGGCAAAGGGTTTACCAACTGATCCAACCCTACTATGTTTATTACACCTTATAATATCTAGCTAAGCCCAGTACGTTCACGAGTTTATAAGGCAAATGGTTTAATAAAATATATAAATTAGATTCTATAATCCCTCCAAATAAAATGGCATTTCCCCCTCACATTTTCATTTGTCCGCTTTAAGTTTCCCAAAGTCAAATTATCCTCCATCCAACTATTAGCAACCTCACATCTCGGATCCACAAACTTATCATCTTCATCTCATCTCACATTCTCTCTTTTGGTCTTCAACCAAACCAAATTCGTTTGACCGTCTGTTATTGATCCTTGCTAGTCACCTCCCAAAGTCGTCGGTCACTACCTCACGGTCACCCACCGGACCGTGGCGATTCATAATCATCACTCCCGATTCATTGTCATATATCCATAAATAAGGTACTTTAACGTGTTATATATTTAATTTAATCATCAATTTGAGGTGTTTATGTGTCAATTTCGTGTTTGAGTGATTTTTAGGAAATAGGGTTCATGTAAACCCGAATCTATATGAGTTTGGAACATGATTTTTGATACAATTGATGCTCGCATACAAGGTAGCCTCATGTATATATTCTTGTTAAATGCTTAATTTCCAATAACATATATCTGTTTATAGAATATTGTAGATCTTGTTTTAATAAAGTTTGATTCGGTGTGCTTATTGTTGTGGCTTAATTGATTATTTATCGACTAGTATAGCTAATGATTAATTCATTTGGATTCGGATATAACGGGACTAATAGAAGTACGTTTGGTTCGGATTTATGTTTTGGTTATATAAGTTTTAGCTTTATTTGGTGCTGTGGCGTGTTTGGAAACTTGGTTAAGTAGTCTTTTGGTATCGATCGAGTGTAGTAACCAGCGGGGTTTAAGTCGAGACCGTGTAAGCACCTGCTCGGTCTTGTTTGTTTTGGTTTGGCCTCGTTCGACCACGACACCACAAGTATGATAGTTTGTCATTGGTATGTTTTGCGGTTCACAAACTCACCCGAGTGTGTTTATTTTGGTTATTTCTTTCGGTGTCAAACACAAACCCGCGAGGTCGTTATTGAGTTTATTTAATTGAGTCACGGAGTGTAAATATTGGTTTGATGTTGTGTTTTCTACTTGGTTCGTGACCCGCTATGAGGTGTTTTTTTTGTTGTTCTGTGACCCCAACTTGGTTGTTTGAATTTGATTATTGCTTGCTCCAAAGAGTGTGTTTGTTTCTTTGTTACCTGACCCTAACGAGGAGTTTGTTTCTACTTATTTTCAGCCCATAAGAGTGCATCTAGACCTGCTCATTCTGACCCCTAAAGGGTATGTTTTGTTGCCAATTTTCGCACAAAGAGTGCATCTGGACACGCTCATTCTGACCCCAAAAGGCACGTTTCTGCTGAATTTTACGCACATACAGGCACATTTTCTTGATTTTACGCACAAAATAGGCGCGTTAGCTCTGAATTTTCTGCATAGCGGGGTGTTTGTTTTGCTTATTTCACCCGAAAAGGGTTGCGTTATCGCGGGTATTAAGTTATGAGATTACATTTTATTGCCTATTCGGTTAAAGTGTTATGAGAAGTTGGAAGCGGTGGGAGGCGGAGCCAAAAGCAATGACTTATAAATCCTCTCATGGTAAGTTGTATTTCTTTCCCCATTCAAGGCGGAATATTGAAATATTATGTCAAAAGCAGTGATGCCCTTGTGTGTTCTTATTATATATGTTCAAGAATCGCTTGGATTTTGCCATGCTAGGTTGACATATTCTTAATAATGTCATATGTTAATAACGTCTCATATAGATTCAAAGAGATTGATTCAAAGAGATTGATTCTTAATAATGTCATATGTTAATAACGTCTCATATAGATTCAAAAATGAGTTTAGTTGTTTGTTGGTGTTGTTGGTTATTTTTGGTGTTGTTTGGCTATTTGATTTTCTTGATAACGCTATTTGGTACATTTACGTTGTTATTTGGTTGTATGAGAATGCATACAAGGAGAAATTTTGGCAAAGCATGGCGGATCGACTAAACATCCGGTGATATGGATCTTTGGAATGAGTGTCTTGGAGGGAAAATAAAGGGAGAACATTTGGTACTAGTTCGTTATCGTCAAATCCCATTATGTGGTGGCGGGTATGCCTTCCACTCGATCTTCTTGCAATCCTCATCCTCATTGTGGGGTTCAACATCCATGAGTGAGGTTAGTAACTTTTATTATTTGTCAAGTAAATGAGTTGGTTTAGGCGGAAAACAAGTCATATTGAGTAAATAAATTTGTTTAGGTCGTTGTATGTTTATGATGTATTTAAATTGCGGGTAATATGGTTGGAAGAAAAGATGGAGCTACAAAAACAAGAGCATGTTACTCGTGAAAACGCTCTAAGGAAGGAATTCGAGGATCGTGAAGCAGCAATAAACAAGCAACGAGAGGAAGATCGCCGTGAATGGCAAGATAGCCTTAGGGAGTTCCAAAGATTATGCTTGGAAGATCATCACATCCCCCTTCTACCTAGTAACTCTAAAATATTTCTAGTAGGATATCGATATTAGCATCGTAGACATTTTGTTATCTTGAAGTTGTAAATCGAATGTTTGATCGATATTTTGCGGATTTTAGTATGAATTTGAATGAATGTATTATGCACATTTTGGACCCAGCATGCAGATTATTCTCTTATCCACGACAACACTGTAACTAGTTATTGTGGTAATTGTATCGATAATATTGGTGGGTAATACCGTAGGAAATCTATTGGCAATTTCTCTTTCTCAAGTTGTCGGTAAATCCGTCAATAATTTTTGTCGGTAGATTATGATAAGCGTCTAACAATTATCTTTTAAATGCGCTTGTATGTGTATCAAAAGATTAAAATTAGGTAACAACGTTTTACATTGTAAAAGTGTCCTAATATGTTGTTATTAGGGCGTTATTTGGTTGTTCATAGACATATTATCGACCATAAATTTGGTTTCATAATCGTATTTGGGATATTAGGACCCTTTTCTTGGTGTTAAAGTAACTATAATGGTATATGATAACCGTCCTAAAATTAACATTAAAGGGCGCTTGTATGTGTATCAAAAGATTAAAAGTAGGTTACCACATGTTAGAACATTGGAAAAGTGTCCTAATATGTTTTTATTAGGGCGTTATTTGTGTTGTTTATAGACCTAAAATGCGACCATAAAATTGGTATCATAATCTTATTTGAGTTATTAGTACCCTTTTCTTGGTTGCTAAAATAGCTATGATGTTACATCATAAGCGTCCTAACAATACTTTTAAGGGCGTTTTATGTGTCTCAAAAGATTAAAAGTAGGTAATCACATGTTAAAACATTGTAAAAGTGTCCTAATATGGTTTTATTAGGGCGCTATTTGTGTTGTTCATAGACATATAATCGACCATAAAATTGGTTTCATAAGGGTTAGGGCGCTTTGGACCTATTACAACCGCCTTACATGAAACGCTTTCATCCTTGGTCCTATTAAATGAAAGGTCCTAAAAGTACCATTTATGGCGCTTATGGGGTCCTAAAAGCCACTTTTCTTGTAGTGGACTTTGTACATTTCAAGTGGGGAGGGGGGGACGGAGTAGAATTATCTCTTGAACTTTATTTTTCCCTCGTTTTTCTAGTTTATTTTGAAAAATTATGCCATTTTTAAAATTTTGACCTAAATAGATTAGACCTTAGCCGAGCACATTATAACCCTTGATATTATATGGTGAGATTAACCTTATTCGTTTACAAATCTTTACCCCAAATACACCAAATTATGAGTGTATCGGTAGCTTGTAAACTTTAAAACTAGGCCTTTACATCATTTCGAGACCATAGACAAGGTATTTTGAGTTAGCTCGATGTATTTGGACTTTTCAGTTTAAGAAGGCAGTATTATAGGATTATCAACCAAATAGCCTATCATTGTGTGTCTATCGATTAGTCACCTCGACTTTTTGACCCCCATGTTAAACCTTTTGTTGCTCTCACCTTTAGTGCAAGATACCCCTAGATACACCCTTCTGAGCCATTCCTTTCATTTTGTTCACCCAACATATTGTTTCGATACACCTTTACCCCTTAGCCTACCATGTAGTCTTTATTTGTAATTGGTAACTCATTATTTGCCTAAGTTCAAGGTTCAAGTGGAAAGGTTCGAATCACGCTTTCGTCGATGACATATCCTTAAATATCATTGAAGACCCCCCAAATTCTCATATTGTTCATCTCAAGTGGGGGGATGTTATGTTTAGTTTAAAAAAAAGTGTGATTCGAAAAGAATAAAATATATATATATATATATATATATATATATATATATATATATATATATATATATATATATATATATATATATATATATATATATATATATATATATATATATATATATATATATATATATATATATATATATTGTTATTTAGTTGATTGTAAAGGGCACCTCGATCACATTTAGTATCGAGGAGGCCACCTCGGTCACATTTGAATATGAAGTTGGAAGTGTGCCCATCATGACGTCCTCTAATGGGACATCTACCTGGTAATATCATGATCCGATTTCGTAACTTCGAAACTTGCATTTTGGGCGAACGGTAAGTGGTGATGACTTGGTTATAGATTTAGACTATCTGCTTGATTTTCTTTTACACCAATTTTATCCCATGTCTTATCTTACCCTTAGTCATGAAGCGTGTCTAGATGATGCAGCGAGCAATCTTTGGTGCCTTGGCCATGGATTTGGTCATGTATCATTGATTTTGTCCACTTCGCCATGTCATGTTAGTAATGACAAATCACCCTTAACCGTTGTCGTGTCTACCCATATTGCCTTCAAGAATTGTTTAGTCCTTAACTCTAGTGGTGGAGATTTGTGTAACCGCCAAGCTTATGATAGAATACATGCTATGACTGTGTAATGAGTGATCACCCCGAAATAGACACTTAGAATAGTTGGGAGATTTGAGTGTTTTGTTCCCATTTCGTGATGTGTTCGGCTTTGTTTTATTCTTGCATAAGGGATTTGTAAACTTATATTTTCCAGGTAATGGGAGATATCTTTTTAGGAATCTATCTAGTAAGGTCTAATTAAGTGTTGTCAGTATTGAGATCTTTCCCATGTACGGATGATAACATCAAATAGTCTTGAATATTAAGTGTCAATTTCCTCCGATAATGCTCGTATTTTATATCATTTATATGGATTTAGACTTTTTTTCCTCTATATTTCACTTTCAGGTAAATTACGAGCATTGGAGCTAAAGAGACGCGGATTTGGAGAGTTTATTGAAGATATATGATAGTATGCTAATTTTGAAGATGTTATGGCGTAACTCCCCTCTCACATTACGCCGTAAACAGAAGCGTGGCTCAGAAAACCAACTCAACTATAGATTACGGCGTAACTCCCTCCAAAGATTACGACGTAACTAACTAGGTCAAATGAGGTTCTGCGCCGCTGCAAGTTACGCCGTAATTATTGTCTCAAATACGGCGTAACAAGGATTTATTGAAGATACGGCGTAACTCCTTCCAGATGTTACGCCGTAACCAACATTTTTAGTGCAAATTACGAAGATAATGGTGTTACGGCGTAACTCTCAAAAAGTTACGCCGTAACCAGATCGGCCTATAAATACCACTCGATTTCCAATATTTCTAATCATCCCATTTCACACACAACATCAGTGAACGTGAGTAGAAGGTTGAAGGCAGATCTTAGGGAGCATACTGAGCTATATCCAAGGGAGAACTCAATCCCCTACGATAAGCATTAGCATTTTATCTTTTCTTTACTTTCAATTCATGTATTTCGTAATGTTAAACATTGAATCGATTGTCTTAGTTAATATGAGCGGCTAAGCACCTCTAGTGCTAGCCTAGTTATGATTCCTTAATTTATTTGTTTGTGTTTACATTGCTTCCATATAATTATTTCCAGTGTATGCATGCATAGTTTGTTGGTAGCTACCCTTGTTTCGATATTTTTGAATGGCGGTAGTGGCTAGTTACTTAGGTTATATGACCAACTAACCCTAAGTAGGTAGACTGAGTGGGAAGGGTAAGATATGACCAACTGACGACCCTTCTTCGCTTGTGCGATTTGACCAACTGATCACCTACCGTTTGGATGAACTTAATAAGTCAGGGATGAGTGTTTAAGTTGCTAGCGCCCGGGCACTCATTGTTACAAATCTTTCATGTAGCGGTACTTAATGACTTGGCTTAGAGGACTAAGAACAACTGGACTTTCGACGCGTCACCTGATATCTCCAGTTGAACCCTTTGTTGATATGTTAGGACGAACTGACCAAATGTTGTCCTAGCGACTTTCACCCCACTTGAAGTAATTGGAAGTAATTAAACATGAACTTAGCTTGATAGGATGAATAACTACGTTAGCACACTTCTCCCTATTCATCACAACCTTTACCTCTATTTGCTTTCTTTATTTTCTTGCCTTAGTAGTTAATTAATAATTTCAACCCTTAATCCTATTAAAATCTGTGACACCTAGACTTAGTTTAAATCCACACACATAGCTCTTGGGACGACCTCGGTTTTACCGAATACTACACTACACACGACCGGGTACACTGCCCATTAGTGCATAAGGGTAGACCATAGGTATAACGAGAACTTATAAATATTAAAACCTGGTCAGTAAAACCCGCATCAATGGATATGATTACTTGATGAAGAGAGTCCTTCGTAGAGCAGACCTTAGAACCACCATTGTCGAAAATTACTTCAAGCACTTGTACCTTTGTGGCTTTGAGACCCTGTACTTGTTAACCCTTCAATGTCACCTGAACCATCTACCACCACATGAAAAGAAGATACTCGTTGCAGTAAACTTATGGATTAGAGGTTTAGTCATCAGACAACTAGTAGGTGACTTTTAGCTTGGAATTGAGAGCTACCAGACTCAGCTTAATCTCACTAAGCCTCAATGGGAAGCAAAAGGACTAGAGTTCAAAGATGACTACACAACCATCGAGTCTTCAAGAGTGTTACATTTCGAGACAAGTATGGGGTTCGATGATTATGCCGTTCAATGAGATACATAGTTTCAGCGATGGTACTCTCCGTCAGATTGATGAAGCATTGGACTACCGAGTAAAAGAATTCAAGATCAACAGGACAAATCCAGGGTTGAATACTAGGTTTTGGACAAAGAATGATGTGGAAATGAGCAACGCATTTATGTTTGTTATTCAGAAGAGACTGAAGACAAGGAGGATCTTCTGCAACTTGGAAAGCTTTGTTGGTGGAAGAGTTCGAGAAGGTGATTATAGACTTCTGCAGAGAATCGAATGAGAACATTTTCTCTATAATTATTTAATACTCTCGTGTGGTGTTGTTGTTGTAATATATTGAAAAATGTACAATGTTTAAGTAGTGTTATGGATGTGATTAATAATCTCCCTCACTAATTGAGGGGGAGCATATTAATGTTCCTTATCAGCATATATTGAATCACACCACATTTTTTCCCAAATTTTCTAACTTATTTAAATCAATTGAGATCCAAAATCTCAAAAGGTTTGAAATTTTTGATCAGGGGAGAGAATGTGATATAAATATAAAATTTGATAAAAAATGTGATCTTTGAAACTAAAATGTAGTCTCTCTCATATGTGCTAAACTCTTTCATATATTGATGCACATATTGAGGGGGAGCGAATGGTGTATGATGGCAATTGTGGAAGCATACCGTAGATCGACCATTTTATTTATTGCTTTGGAGTTATAAGGATGGTAATTTTAGGTATTTGTTCCCACGATCCCGCTTAGAGCCGGAGGGATCTACCAGGACAATCCACAAGTTAGTGTAGAAGTTCTTAGGTATGATTAAAAAAAAAAAAAAAAGAGAAAAGTAAGAATAAGGGAAGAGTGTCGTGAGATGGAGCTAATCTTTGGAACAAACCCAACAAGGTACTAGTGATGAATTCTCGATAAGCTATTTGAAGGGTTGAAGAATGAAAAGAAATATAACAATAAAAGGTGAAAAGAAATAGCCCTCTAAATATTCAACCTTAGGCGTATACACCGTGTTCAATTCATATGCTCTTGGTGGTTACCAAGGTAATGATCGGTATTGAACACAAGACATCATAGACCCGGGCATACGCACTAAACCTTCTAGCCACTCAAGTTCTCTTAAAAGGAATTGTTTCATTCTCACGGAGAACCGTGTAATCTATCGACCTTTCTCTTAGAGATGGTTGATATTGAAGTAGAGACCCTCCCTAGTCTCCGCATAGGAAAACCAAAGCGCACTATTAAGTCTAGAGCCAAGACATCATCCATAAATCTCATTAGGACACACATCCAATGTGGTTGATGTTTCATACAAGGTGAAAAGCAAGAAAATACACATTAAGAATCCTACACATTATCCTTGTGGTATTGCCAGAACATCCAAGTGATATGTAAAGTATTCACAATGAAGATGGAAATCCTTCTAGTGCTAACATCAAACAAGTTCTTGCTAGGTGACATATGAGATCCTTCATGGATCAAACTTGTGATAACTGGAAAACAATGATAGGGCGATTCACATTTGAATCAACCTTGTTCGAGTAAATGAACTGGCGGATGCTTTTGGAAAACCCTTCGATGTGCCCAACAATTATTTTCAAGCACATCGACTGCGCATAAATTTTCAAACAAAGATATTTGTGATTGAAACTTGATTTTATTCATAAAACTTTAATCGTATTGCAAAAAACTATTTATTCAGCAATACACGACTGTTTTTCTAATCAATTTCTCATTAATGAGTGAATCCTAATTCACTGGTTCACTCACTTCGTGTTGTATACTTTGAGATGATCCGGTTTGAGAATGGCTAGTACAAATTGTGAAACCACGTCAAGGAGATTCTTGAATCCTACCGATCACAGGCGGATTTATCTTGATCAGCGGGAATGTGGATCTTGCAACCCTATTCAACGAAAGTAAACAAAGACACTTTTCGTATGTTTATTGCTAACTTTTGTTTTCGTGAATCCTCGACGGTTGCGGTGATGGTCAATGAGATGTCGGTTCATACCCGCATGCTCGCACTTCACACTCACAATCGGAGAAATTATGATAATTGAAAGATGTACCACATCGCTCCGCAACTCTTATGCAAAATATCATGATCCAAAAAGTGTGGGCATGTCGGTCCGAAGGTTACAACATCACATGGAGGCGATACATCAAAGGATGATTTAGAGATTCACGGTGGCTGATGATCTCGAAGAAAGCTCAAAGATCACTCAAGCAAAAGGAACATTCATCCAAAGGATCACTACTAAAAATACAAAGTTTGCAAACATTGAAGAATCAAAGACTACGAGCTAAAATATTAAAGTCATGTAATAGAATGCTAAGATTCAAATTATAATTTTCGGGGTGACCTCCCTTTGTGGGAGATTATTATGATTATGAAAATCCATATGAAAGACTCGGTCACCCCAAGTTATGTCTAGTAAAAGTTAGCTCATAGGCTTAGTAGTAGTAGTTTAGTTAGTGTATCACCCGTGGAGTCGGGTCGGGTCTTTACCCACTGTCAGCCCACTCCATAGCCCAGGTAGGGGCGTTTTATGACTTGTATATATACCCTTTCCCATCCATGGGAAAGGGTTGGATGTTCTTTCACAATTAATCATTCAACTTTTCTTTCTCTCACTAGAAAATCCCATTCTCTCTATTTCTCTCTTTACAAAATTCGATCATACATCCAATCTTATCTTGTGTTATGATTTTCAATATCGTATAATAAGTGTTTAATCAAGAAAACTCATTTCGACTACATTTCGACTACAACATCACTTAAGGTATGAACAAACAATCTACCAACTTAGTTAAGTGATCAAAGAACTCATTTTTCCTTAAACATCACATTTTTATGTGACAAATTTTTTTTTACAATTTAATAAGAAAAATAAATTTGAATTTGAAAATCTCCAACAACTATTTTTCCTGCCTAAATCACATAAAATTTTCACCAACTAAATTTTCACCACATCAAGACCAAAATAGGAGCATCTCTTAGAATAGTCCCATAAACATGTGGACGATCCCTTATATATATGTGACCGTCCAAGGTTTAAGGGACTTTCCTTCGCTCCTCTTGGTCCCTATAAATCTGAAGACTATTCCATAGAAAAATTTGGATATTTTGCACTAAATTCTTTCTGATCTTTCTATCTCTTGATCACATTAACGTGTTGTAATTTGTTTACATGTGATCTCGTTACCTTGTACATCAAAGTGCAAGAGAAGAACACTCTAATTAGCCAAGAAATGAAATGTTATAGATTAGGCATCAAACACATGTAACTTGTGTTATGATTTTCTTCTCATCTAAACTCTCTTTATTATCCTTGTACATTTGTATATCCGACTTGTATGTGAGTCGAGACTAGTTATGATAGGATAGATTTGGATAAAGTGCATGTCCATGAAGTGTTGTATGTAGTTTAGGGCGTGGTGTCGGTCCGTGCATTGTTGTGTGAAGACTAGGACGAGGTGAAAGTCCGTGAAGTGTAGTCTCAAGACTTGGATTGTGTGTAAGTTCAAGTGGACAACGTGTATGTTCATTTAGTATTGTGTATTGGTGTGTAGATTGTTTCTAGCTAGGATTAGGATTCGATGCTTATTGTCATATATTTGTGTAAGCGAAAGTGTACAGCTTTTCTCCGCATGAAGGGAGTTTATTGACATAGTGATTTCGAACTCTCGAGTGTGATACTCGAGGATTGGAGTAGGGCGAATAGTGAGCTTCAGTAGCCAAACCACTATAAATCTTCGTGTCTTGGTTGGTTGTTTCTATCTCTTTATCTTTTTGCATCTATATATTGTTTACTTCATGCGGATATATTGTATTCATATGTATTGTTGATTAATATCACATAACCTCAAATCAAATAAATTTTGAAAAGAATAAAAAGGTTCTAAAAGTTTTAAAACGTAACTACAAATGGTGAAACCATTCAACCCTCCCCTTCTAGTTTTTACATATAGTTTTCATCAAATGATTATGAACTTATCATGGAATTAGGTCTTAAAATATTGATTGAGATACATAATCTGAATGGAATATCAATGTTAAAGGTTTTAATTTGTAGTTTATAATATAAAATTATTAAATTTATGATTCATTAAATGTTATGTTTCGATATACATACTCTCATGATATAGACTACGAATAATTATAACTGTTTTAGTTTATTCCTTTGTAATAGTAGTTTTTCTTACAAAATATGTTTCTCATACATAATATGAATGTTTATCATCACTATCATCAAATTTGATCTTCCTACTTTTGTCAACATGATCTTCTTCCCAATAAATAAATCCAATATGTAACCTTTCTCAATTTATGATGTCATTATTTGAATTATTAAGTCATTTAATATTTTTATTTCAAGTACATTTACTTTTACTTAGTAGTGTCGTTAAACTTGAACCAAATGTGAGCAATAGTCACTCTACACATTTCTAAGCATTTGATATTATTTTCATGATATAAAGTGTGTGATAGGCAACTCGGATCATTTTATAGTTTACGTTACTTTTATCATAACACGTGTCATCAAATGCGATTTAACACTTACGGTTTTAGACTTAATATACATTTAACACAAACCGACACTAGACTAGGCCCAGTATACATATTATATGCCTTTCAGGTTCCTTATAATCATATTTGAAAAGTCACATTTACCTTTTCCATTTTCACGTAAACTTCAGACGCTTTATGTTTCTGGCGTATTTAAACCTCGTTTTAGGTTTTAACAATGCTTACATCCTCCGTTAAACTTAACATTCATTTAATATGCTAATATAGAGTATATTGATAAGTCTTATATTCTTATAAGTTTATTATTTTTAAGAGGCTAAAAGCCATAAAATAACAACGTACTTTTCAAAATTTTCCGACTTGAAACACTTACTTTTTTATCACCTTACTTTACCAACGAACTTTCAAATTTTGTTCCGACTTCACCCATATGACCCATTTATATTAAAATAATAACTAAAATGACTATATTACACTCGACATATGGGTGAAGTTAGAAAAAATTTTGAAAGTTCGTTGGTGAAGTCGGAACAAATTTTAAAGAATACAAGGGTAATATAATCATTTCAGTTATTATTTTAATATAAACAAGTCATATGGGTGAAATCGGAACAAAATTTGAAAGTTCATTGGTGACGTAAGGTCATAAAAAAATAAGTGTTTCAAGTCGGCAAAATTTAAAAAGTACATTGTTATTTTATGGCTTTTACCCTTTTTAAGATACCAGTCTTAAGTTTCTTGATTTAAATCCTTAACGATAGTAATTACTGGAATCAAGTCACAATCTGTAAACACAAGATAATTTCTAAAACTCCTAACTCCTTATTTTTGCCCTATGTGGCGTTGGAAATGACTCACCAATCATGTGGCTTGGTGATATTTGAAAGCGAGTAACATTACTACAAGTGTAAAAGCTTCCTAGCTAAGTTTGTAAAAGATCTTATAAGTCTTACATATACTTTCGTTCTTTGACCAAGATACTCATCCATCTCATATATAATCTACCCATAACCGAACCATTAATAATTCCATCTTCATCATCCTTTGATCTTCAAGCTTCAATAAACACAACAAAGTTATAAGACTTAGTTTCCTCTACATGATTCAAGAGTTTGTTTCATCATTCCATGGTTGATTTGGAAGCTACACAAGGGTGATTTTAAAAGAAGTTTACAATCATTATTTCAAGTGATCCTAATTTAATAGCAAGAGATTACAAGAATTGGGAAGCTAGGGTTTTGCTTGAAGGAATTTAAATTCGTGATCTTGTCCTTGGTTTCTTGTTAGTTTTCTTCACAAGTATTGGAAGAAAACATCTATATTTTTCATTTGATTTCTATAAATACTTGTATTTCATGTATTTAATATGTTTTTATGCTTATGATTTTTATAAATACTTGTATAAATACAACAAAAGTAAACAACCCTAGCACAAGGACCTGCTTTTTCACATTTGGGTAATCTTTTATAATAATAAGATGTGGGGCCCGTTTTAGTTAGTAAACAATTGATTCGACTCACGAAATTTACGCGTTGAGTCTCGAAATAATTTTCTAGTAACATTGAGTATTCACGACACATTTCTTGTAGATAATATAATAATTAATTTAAATTGTTTAATGATTTTACGGTTGTCCCGGAACGTGCAGGGTGAGATTTTTCACGTTTATGAGGTAATTACTTATTCAAGTTCAATAGGTTCAAAATTATTTGTAAATGAAAAGAAATCAATGATAATAATAATTAGATAAAAATAATCCTCGAAAATTTACCGGTTGTTATAGTCTCCCCGCCATATAAGAAATCCGTCCCGGATTTCAGTTTGAGTTACCGGATAGACTTGAGAAAAGATGAGGATACCTGCGCTTGAATTCATCCTCATGCTCCCATGTGAATTCGGGAGCTCTACGAGAGTTCCAATGGACTTTAACAATATAATGCGACTCTGCTTAAGTCGTTTAACTTCCCGGTCCATGATTTCAATAGCTTCTTCGATAAAGTTCAAAAGTTCATCAATTTGAATCTCATCTAGAGGAATGGCAAGTGTTTCATCGAAAAACACTTCTTGATTGCACACATGAAATACATTGTGTACCTTGCTAATTTGGTGGTATCTCGAGTCCGTAAGCTCTGGGTCCAATACTAGCATTGATTTTAAATGGTCCAATGTTTCAAGGATTGAGCTTCCGCGTTTTCCAAAGCGTATCACACCTTTCCATGGCGATAATTTGAGCATGACTCTATCTCTCACTTGTAATTCGAGAGGTTTGCGTATCTTATCGGATAGCTCTTCCGACGATCTCGAGCACCTTGCATTACGCTCTTAGTCCGAACAATCTTCTCGGTGGTTTCGTGAAGCAACTCGGGACCGTGAGTTGAGTGTCCCCAACCTCGGCCTAACGGATCGAGGTCGGATTACTTGACCATAAAGTGCCTCGAATGATGCAACCTTAATAGTGGTGTGGTAGTTGTTGTTATAAGAAAACTCGGTCAATGGTAGATGTCTATCCCAACCATTTCCAAAATCGATGACACATGCTCGGAGCATATCTTCCAAAGTTTGAATAGTTCTTTCATTTTGTCCATGGGTGCAGGGGTGGTATGCGAGACGCATATCAAGATCGTCTCTAAGGCCGTCTTAAGTGACTCCCAAAGTTAGATGTGAAATGGTGTCTCGATCCTAGATGATAGAGATTGGCACCCCATAACGTGAAACAATCTCCTTTAAGTATATACAAGCAATTTTATCCATACTATCCTTTTCTTTGATTGCCATAAAATTGGCGATTTGGTAAGATCAAGCGATAATAACCCAGATGGTATCGTAACCACTAGAATTTTTTGGCAGTTTAGTGATGAAGTCCATAGTTATACGTTCCCATTTCCAAATGTAGATTTCAGGTTGCACAAGCAAGCCTGAATATTTTTGATGTTCAACTTTCACCTTAGCACAGGTTAAGCATTTACTAACGTAAGTAGCGATGTCGGCCTTCATATTAGGCCACCAGTACAACTACTTTAGATCAAGATACATCTTTTCAGATTTGGGGTGGATGGAGTACTTTGACTTATGCGACTTGTGCATAATCAAATCTCGTATACCTCCATATAATGGTATCCAACTTCTGTCTTGAAAGCATAAGATTCCATCCGAACGCCCGTGAGACCATTTTCTTTCTTATATACCATAAAGGTTTTCGTTGGGTCGGGTTCTCTTCTTTAATGGCTTCACTGAGCCACAAGAATTTTGGTTGGTAGGGTGAACTAATGTCATTCCTAATGCTCAAACCCTCAAGGTTGTGTTCTCTCTTTTCGACTAAGAGCATCTTCTACTACATTCTCCTTGCCCGGTGATATCGAATCTCACAATCATAATTACTAAGAAATTCTAACCAGCGGCACTGTCTCATGTTCAGCTCCTTCTGATCTAAGATGTGTTGTAGTCTCTTGTGATCATTAAACACAATATATTTCATGTCGTATAGGTAGTTTCTCTAGATTTTGAGTGCAAAAACCACCAATCCTAAATCTAAGTCATGAGTGATGTAATTCTCTTCGTGAACTTTGAGTTGTCGAGAAGCGTAGGCCATAACTTTTCCTCATTGCATCAACACTGCACCCAAACCTTGGTGCAAAGGATCACGGTACACTACAAACTTTTTTATCTCATTTGGCAACCCTAAAATCGGCAAGACTACAAAGTTTCTATTTTAGAGTTTGGAATGATTCTACTTCATTCTTACTCCAAATGTACTTCTTGTTCTTTGAGTCAAACTGTTTAGTGGTCTTGCTATACGGGAGAATCCTTCAACGAATCTCCTACAATATCCCGCAAGACCTAGAAATTGATGAATTTGTGTAGGAGTAGTCGGTGTTGGCCAGTTCTTGATAGCTTCAATTTTTGCGGGGTCAACACGCAAACCTTCGTTGTCAATTACATGCCCAAGGAATTGCACGGTGTGGATCCAAAATTTGCATTTGGAGAATTTTGCATACAACTCCTCTTCCTTGAGTAGGTTTAGGATTGTGGTAAAGTACTCTTTTTGTTCTTCTTCACTCTTGGAGTAGATCAGGATATCATCGATGAATACAATCACGAACTTGTCCAGGTACGGCTTACACACTCGGTTCATGAGATCCATGAATACAACCTGTGCATTGGTCAAGCCAAACGGCATTATTCGTAACTTGTAGTGTCCATATCGAGTACTATATCTTTGTTTCGTAATATCTTCCTCCGAGACTTTGAGTTGATGGTAACGACCATAGGTCGAGTTTAGAGTAATAGATCGAGCCTTGCAATTGGTCGAATAAGTCATTGATTTTAGGTAAACGGTATCGATTCTTCACCGTCAACTTGTTGGGTTCACGGTAATCTATACACATTCTAAATGACCCATCCTTCTTCTTCATGAACAAGACCGACGCTCCCTAAGGTGAGGAACTTGGTCGAATGAACCCTTTGTCTAAAAGTTGTTAAAGTTGATTAGACAGTTCTTACATCTTAGTCGATGATAGTTTGTAGGGTGCATGAGCCATAGGTGCCGCTCCAGGCACTAAGTCGATTTGAAATTCCACTTTTCGTGTTGGCGGCAGTCTAGGTAAATCATCGGGAAAAACTTCGGGAAAATCGCATACAATAGGGACATCATTTAGTCGCTTCTCTTCAGACTTCTTCTTGGTTATATGAGCTAGGAAGGCATAGCATCATTTTTCAATGTATTTCAGGGTCTTATCACATGGGATGATGCTTAAACAGGTTCCACTTCGATCGCCACAGACGACTAAAGTTTCACTACCAAGAGGAATATGGACAACTCGTTCGCCACAGATAGTGTTCGCCTGTTGCTTGGATTAACAATCCGTACCAACGACAACATAAAGCTACCAAGTTCTATGGGCATAAGGTCGATGCTAAATGGATGATCTAGAATATTTAGAGTACAGCCTTGGATTACAGAGTTTGTGTTCACTAAATTGCCATTGGATAATTCGATGTTGTAACTAGAGTTTAGAATGGTCGGTGCGACATCAAGTAAGGGTGCAATAGTAGTGGATATAAAGCTCATATCGACACTAGAATCAAATAAGACTTTAACAAGATAATTATTGAGTAAAACATACCAAGTAACCACGTTCGGATCTGTTGTGGCTCTCCATTGCCCATCACATATGCCTTACCACGAGCACCTTAGACTTGTTGACCACTACTCTTGGGACAATAGTTAATGTAGTGTCCACGCTCTCCATATCCAAAACAAGTTGCTATTGGGTGCAAGTTACTCCTAGTAGTGGGGCTCTTACCTTTGCAATTATTGGCCAAGTGACCTAACCTTTGGCCTTTCCTATACTTAATAGTGCAGACCCCTGAGTGATATAGCTTACAACAGTTACACAATGAGTGAGGCCCAGCATAACCTTTGCCCGTCGCTAGTGTAGCCACATAAGCCCTAGTGGCTTCTTGTCTTCGGTTAGGTTGGTGGTTACGGTATTAGTTGTTGTTATTGTTGCGGTTGTTGTTATTGTGGTTGTTGTTTCTTCTGGTGTCATCCTACTTACGCTTGTTGTCATTGTTGTTAACATGTTGTGATACCATTCTTGAACACTTGGTCCAAAAGTCATTGTGAGATTTCGATAGCTTCATGTAACACCCAAAATACGGTCTAGCGAAGCATCTGAACCTTTGGGTGCTACAATCTTGGTATCACAACATAAGGTACAAAGAATGGTTTTATCCCATTAAATTATAATAAGATTCATTAATTGAAAACCATAAGTTTACATTAATGAAGTAGTGCGGAAATAGGCCCAATAAGAAGTTTAAAGGGTCCCGATTATTCATCAGTCGCCTATGACCATGACCCTTGCCAAGCGTCTTCCAATAGTGAGCTATCGCCTTAAACCGAGAACACATGCTAAAAGGTCGACTTCTGTTGGTGAGTTCATAGAGTTTGGTTACAAAAGTAATAGTGGACGATACGGTTTAATTACTATATGCGACTAAGGCGGATATATAATACACATTCCAATCAACAATCAATCCAATCAATAATAAATCCAATCAATAATCAACAACACACTCGAGATCTCAGCAGGGCCCTAAGCGACTCTAGCCAGCGCAGTCGTAGTAAGGCCTAGAACACAAGCTACCCTGGTCTAGGTCAGTCTATTCTTATCTTGGCATCGCGTTATAGCATAGGAATGCTACCCTAGTCTAAGTCAACAAATGTCGCATGTCTAACCTTTCCTAGTCAACACATTAGCAATTCAAAAGAGTAGTGGCAGGTCCAAGAAACAGTTTGCATTCACATAAACTCATAAGATATCAATCCACAAATCAAATATTCCAAACAACGGTCATTCTCAAATAATGTTCACATATCCGGTTATGGTTCATTAAAAGCGACATGTATTCTCCCCAAAATAGTTATGAAAACCTTTGAAAAGAGGGCTATGAAACTCACTTAGCCACAACAATGCACTATTCACTATTGACATGGTGGCATCTAAAGCTAATCTCCACGGCATCCGGATGAAAGTATGAAAAGTACAATAGAATAGAGATGACGCAACCTAATGCATATACGATTATCTCAAAATCTGACTCATATGATAAAAAAAAGTTGATAGAAAGTAATGTGTCATAGTTTTCGTGGATCATTCATGTCGTTACTTTCAAAAGTCAATTATCAATATCTCAAAAGTTTAGTTTTAACATTTCGTGTGGTGGTAAGGAACATAGACACAACGCCCAACCGACGCGAAGAGAAAAAGACATTGAGAGAGTCTAGGAATTCTAACAATACTCAAGCTAGTCAAAGACTAGGAAGTGGCGACAACTATTTATGAAATATAAGCAGATTAACCTTTGATAATTTCCCCATAATCCCAATTGAACGCACATGTTTATAATAGAAGATAAGTTTCTAATATCGCTTAATTAATAAAAGTTTCCCAATCGTTATTAAGTAATTATACAAGTTTATAAGAAAGTACTTCATATAAGGTATATTAAGTAGTGTAATATAAATGACACGTTCATTTATCCAAAGTTCTCTAACCATTACGACTTTAATAAGTTATCTTATCAAAATGATATTCCTCGACAAGTTATAACTAGATATCTCGTTATTAGTTAAAAGTTGAAAAGGGGATACTTAGGCATATCGCAAAACAGTTATATCAAACTCATTTTCGAGTCTAACATATTATGCTCGTTTAAGCAAAAACATTTAGTATGGTACATTTCATAATCAATATAACCAATGGGTCAAATGTTATTACAAGTTTATAAAACGTAGTTGATCCTTATAACGATATCGTAATATTTGATAATAATTAACCATATATCTAGTCTAAATGTTTACCACTCCGTTTACAAGTATCTAGTTTATTGTTAACTCACGTTTCATATTTTTATCCCGATAGGTTTATTACGGTATTGCCGTGGAATTAATTTCCTACAATATCAGTCGTTAAGTATATATATATAGTTAAACAATAACAGTATTAAAAGTTTACCGTTGATCTATACCATTAACGGTTTTGTCGGCCCGATACCGATTATATAATTAAGTCATTTCATATTCCCATAGCCCTTGTCTTATACCATTTGCCATTTTACTAGTTTCGACATTCCATAATAACGGTAACTTACGATCCCACAATACTTTTCCATTACTACCCGATTAATACCAAGCAAAATGCGAGAACCAAACAACCCATCAAAACAACAAATCCCGGTCAAATCGAGACAAAGACCCAAATCGTACGGATCTTAATCGACTCAAACTAAACTAATTAAATCAAAGCGCCGTTTTAAAATAATGATATCACACACGACCTATCAAATCAAACAAACACCCATTTATTCCCAAAAATAAATAAAACGAATGAATAATTAATCAAATCCAATTCCCAGTCGCGAATAAGCAACTCAGACCCTTACATTTTCTCCTGGTTCATTCTCGTGCACCAAATAAGGCAACATATTCAACGTGACTCACACCAAACGAGTTATTACAGATTCGCTTTCTACAAACACTAGTCCACACATTTTCTATACCACACGAAATTGTTTAGCAAAAATGTTTTTAATCCATTTAAATGGTACTGCCACACGAACAATTTTTAAAAACGTTTCTAAACCTTGTTTTAACACTTTCATCCATGAATACACATCACTTAACATATATATATTTTCGTAAAAAGAAAAATAGAAATATAATGAAGCGAGTAGATTTTACCGAGAGGAAAGAGGCGAGAAGCTTTGATGGCGTCTTTACGAGTATTACTCGTAACCAAGACCAAGAAAACCCTTTTAAAACCGTTAGCCAAGAAGACCCTAGTTATCCGAATCTTAAAAATTAGATTTAGGGCGATGAGATTCAGAGCGCGTGTGGCACGAAAATAGAACCACAAGGTCTTGATCTATCATCTAGGATATGTGGTGTATGATGTAGGTGTGGCCAGAATTTGGCCGGACTCCGGCAGCGGCGCTGGAACCCTAGTGGTTGGTGGCCGAAAAATGTAGAGAAAGAAGGAGTGTTATGTGTGTGTGTTTTTATAGAGAGAGAAAATAAGTGAGTAAATGAGAGAAGTGTGAGTCGGTTTGGTTATATATACCCTGGAGGGACCCAAATTGTAAATAGAATAAACATAAAGGCGGCCATGAAACTTATCCAGGACCATACACATAACTTTGTAAAACAATTTCTATATTAGGTTCGAGACTCGTTTGAACTAGCAAATGAAGGATTCGTGACTCGAGAGTTCGCCATTTCTCTCGAATAATATTTCCAATAAAAGCGATATATTATACGACTCGTAACTCAACTTAGATTAAGCGATCGCTCTAATTTCCATTTCTCCCTTTACAACGCGTCGAGGAAATTACGAGTTGTCACAGCCTTACCTCCTTAAAAGGAATCACGTCCTGTCGATTCAATTTAAGTTACGGGTTAAGGTCTAGAAGAGGTGAGTGCATAAGCACGAGGATTTATCTTCACGTTCTCCACGTGAATTCAGGATCTTACTGCGAGTTTCTGTGACAACCTATAATTTTAGGTCATTTTTCAAATTTACTATTCATCTCGGGAATTCATTATTCATCGGTTACTATTCATCATTTTACTATTCATCGTTTCTGAAGTCGGTTTGAGACTTTGAAAGGTTATTTCAAAATTTTACTATTCACAAAACACTATTCATTCCCGGAGAAAAATCACTATTCATGATTCACTATTCATCATTTTTCGTAAACTAGGTTTACAAGTATCAAATTCGCGTAACCGTAATGGTTTAGCTGCGTATTCATTAAAAATCATTGAGGACATTTCATATAGACTAAGTTTAGTCTACATTATCATTGGTAATATCATCATCATATTAGTTCATGCATGGTTTTGCATTTCTCATTAAACGTATAATTTCCTATTAAATAAACGCTATCGCATAATCATTTAATTTGAATATTTGATCCGACACTTCAAAAAATTATCCTGATATATTTTTATACTCATTTTAAGACTATAAAAATTATATTACTAGTTTACTTGATGTTTTAAATTTATTTTGTATATAAATTGTTATGTATATATATTTACGACGGTTTTCGTAAATTCAACTCGATAAATATTTATTCACTCAATACTTGTGAGAAATGTATTTTTATAATTTTTATGACTTCAATACCTTTTATTTTATCCCGTTAAAATCGATTTCTAGCTAACGCTACACTAAATACCTAATTATATTTATCAAATACACTACATACATAACATTATATATATTTATACAACAAAAATACATCAAACCACCCCCCAAATACCCTTGGCCGGCCACCTTTTCCCCATGAGTCACCATAGTCTTGTAAAATATCTTGCTAACTTAATATATACATACACTTAACCATGACTAGGCTAGTTTTTGCTAGATATTTACTTATCATCCATTCAAAACACATACAACACATAGTGAAAAGGTGAAAGAAAACTCAAACACTCTCCTCTCCTTTTATAAGGTTCGCCAAGAAAAACAAGAGAAGAAACATTTGATTTTTCAAGCTACAAGTGATTTACAAACACTAGATTACTTCTATTTAGGGTTTGAAATAAAACCTAGGAGTAATTAGGAACCTTGTTCCATAAACCTCATCATCATACTAGTAAGCATTTCATGATCATTATTAATCTTTCATATCATACTTAAGTTATTTTTATCATACTTAAAAGAAAACATGCAAGTATCTATACCAATTTTATTGTTTTTAATACTTATAGTTGGTATATATAATCCTATAATTAATCCCTTGAAACTTGTTGGAGTATATCTCCCAGAACAGGGTTAAGACAATCAATGACAGTAGCAATACCACTTGGTGGTTACCGGATATCACTTGGAATCGTGTGATCACTTTCCAAAGTAAACTATTCGACCCTAATGCCTGGGTTACACGAATATCTACTTGGGATAAGACCAAATGCGTTAGAGAATTAGGCACAATTCTATAACCCTTTCGCTAATAAGTGTTTTCGTTTTACGTGTGTTCTTCATGCATAAACGGATCTCCTATTTATAGGAGGTTACTCTTGAGCTATTCAATGGAATTATGAGTATTAATCGCCCATTAATAGCCTCATAATTATCCCCATTATAGCCGTTAGTGGTTACATGACCAATTAAGCGTGGTCATAAAGAAGTTGTAATCGCCATTTAGCAAGACTTTCCATAAGCGATACTTTCCACTAGCGGTACTTTCACTTGCGGTGGAAGTAAAGCCTATCGATGGAAACACCGCTTATCATACTTTCATAGCACTATCGGTGGATACACCACTTCGGTGGAAACATCGCCTATCGGTGGAAACACGCCATCGGTGGAAACACAAACAAGATTTTCCACAGCAAGATTTTCCTCAAGCGTTACTTTCACCAAGCAAGACTTTCACCAAGACTACCAATACAAACCACTATAAGAGTCGGGTGTTCATGGACCTTATGGGTGTACACTCCGTACCTCCTAACCCATTACAAGGTGTGAACTAATCCCACAAGTGCACTAAATTTTCCAACAATCCTCCCAAATTTAGTTCACTTCCTTTGCATGTAAAATAAACATCAATCAAAACATGTGCATAAGCGAAAATGTCACGAGTTGAATTTCCATCTTAGTAAATTACACGTTCAAATATTCGAGAATTAGGGTGTTCTAAGAATTGAACCCTTCAACCCATTTGAATACCGAAGATAAAATACACACAAGTTTTCAAACACTTAACAACTCTTGACACTATACAAGCCATGTGTCCATATCCAAATTCATAAATGTTGTAAAAGCTAAAGTCCAAAGCTTCTCAAGCGGCAAAACTTCAACATTTACATAGGTGGTTCCTCTTTAGTCATGCTCACCGCCAAGCACTTTTTCAAAGAAAAATAACCATTAAGTAAAGACTTCATCCTCCTTTCAAGAAGTTCGAGCACAACCTTGGGATGTATATAAAACATGTGCTCCATCCATTGAATGTTCGACTTTCCACATTGAACTCGGCTCCCAAGTTTCCTTAGGAGGAGTTGGGTGTCCTAACATTCGGTGACTAAGTTGGACTTAAACCCATCCCTTTAGCAGACTTTATAACCAAGTCTCTAGCCAAACCCTTCGTCAAGTGATCGACTAAGTTACATTGAGATCTCACAAACTCTATAGATACCACCCCATTCATGATAAGCTCACGAATCATGCTATGCCCGACACCTAAGTGTCTAGACTTACCATTGTACATCGGCTATAAGCCTTAGCCAATGTAGTTGCACTATCACATCGGATAGAAATAGGTGCTATAGGTTTAGGCCACAATGGAATCTCAAGAAGCAAGTTTTCAACCATTCAACTTCTTTACCAAGATTTGCTAGAGCCACAAATTGATTCCATTGTTGAGCTGGTGATGCAAGTTTGCTTCTTGGATGCCCAAGAAATTGCACCTCCACCAAGTAGGAATACCCGACCATCGGTAGGCGAGTTGTCTTGATGTTCTTGATCCAACTTGCATCGGTGTAACCTTCCAACACGATGGGTAACGAGATATGAGAGACTATAATCCATAGTTCTCTTCAAATACTTCAATATCCTTTGAAGCGCTTGCGTTGATGAGCACTAGGATTACTAGTATACCGCTCAATTTTCCCACCGCAAAACCAATATCGGGTCTTGTACAAGTCATGGCATACATCGAGACAACCAATTACCCTAGAATACTCAAGTTGAGATATATCTTTGCCATGATTAGGTATCGACTTCTCACAAGTATCCATAGGTGTACTCACTGGAGTACAATCAAAGTAATTGAATTTCCTCAATACCTTCTCAATATAATGAGACTAAGAGATAGAAATTCTATTACTTTCATGTTTAATCCTTATACCAAGGATAACATCGGCCTCCCCATGTCTTTCATGGAGAACCTTGATGACAAAATTCCTTTGTCGGTCAACTGATTTTGGTCGGTGCAAAGATTAACATGTCATCAACATATAGAAAATGATGACTCCTTTACCGATTCATCAAATTTGCTATATACACATTTGTCGACTTGGTTAAGAACATAACCACTAGACAAAACCACTTCATCAAACTTTTGATGCCATTGTTAGGTGCTGCTTAAGTCCATAAAGAGACTTAATTAGTTTACACACCTTGTTTTCATTGCCGTGCAAGATGAAGCCACGAGGTTGGTTCATATAAACCTCTCTTCCAATTCACCATTCAAGAAATTTGTTTTCACATCCATCGATGAATAACAGATTGTGAATAGATGCCATAGCAATCAACAGTCTTATGGTAATCGATACGAGCCACGTGGGCATAAGTATCAAAATAGTCTATTCGACTTTTGTTTAAAGCCACGAATGACTAGTCTAGCCTTGAACTTTTCAATAGTTCCATCTACCTTCATTTTCCTTTTGAAAATCCATTTGCAACCCAAAGGTTTGAACACGGTGGTAGATCAACCAACACCCAAGTGTTGTTCCCATGATGGAATCTATCTCATCATTGATTGCTTCTTTCCGTAAAGCAATATCACGGGACTTCATTGCTTCTTCAAATGTTTTGGGGTCATCCTCAACAATGAAGCAATAGGAGTATTGGTGCGAGACCTCATCCTCGGTTCCTTCAACTAAGTATAGTTGAAACTCAGTCCAAATGACTTTGGAGTCGACCCTTTTGCTCTTCCCGAGCACGAGTTCGATTCTTGAACCACAACCTCATCGGGACCACCGATGGTTCATCATCGAGGACCTCGATACACCGTGTCATGAGTTCCATTAGGAATCCTCGACTTGGTCTAGGGACCGATGAGAATCTATTCTCATCAAAGTCTCGCATCCCTTGATTCAATTATTGAGTTAATCGAAACATGTTCATTAGGTTCAATAACATAGAACCTAAAAGCCTTGGAATGCTCAAAGCATATCCAACAAAGATGCGATCAATTCCTCTTTCACCCAAAGTCTTTTGCTTTGGATCGTGAGTCTTACAACACCCTACAACCCCAAACCTTGAGATAGTTCAGTTGGGTTTCCTTTTAGTCCGAGTTTATAAGGGTAACCTTGTTCCTTTTGTTTGGAACCATATTTAATAAATAGCAAGTCGTTAACATAGCTTCACCCAGAACTCGGACTCGATCTGAATAGGACAACATGGAATTAACCATCTCCTTGAAGACTGCTTTTTCCTTTCGTAAATACCATTTTGCCGAGGAGTATAAGGGCGATTGTTTCATGGATTATTCCAACAGATGAAAAGCACCGAGTATCCATGTACTCACCTCCCTATCGATCCTTAATCTTTTATTAAAGACCCAAGTTGTAATTCAACTTCGTTTTAAACACTTTGAATTTATCTAATGCTTCATCCTTGGTATGTAATAAATAGACATAACAAATCTAGAAGCATCATCAATAAATGTCACAAAGTACTTCTTATTCCCCAAAGAAGGAGTGGCATGCAAATCACACAGTCATCGTGAATAAGCTCAAGATCTTAGTCTCACGACTAACACCACGAAAGGGTTTCTTGGTTATCTTGGTCAACATGCAAGTTTTACACTTTTCGGTGTCCATGTCAAAAGCGAGGATTAAACCATCCCTAGACATATCTTGCATTCTTTTATAGTGAACATGACCAAGTCTAGCATGCCAAAGGTTAGAATCATCCGATCATATGTCGTCACAAAAGTCGAAATAACAACATCGGTGGTAATATTAAGCTGAACATTTGATTACATAAATAACCAAAACCAATAAAACACCACATTTAGAAAGAACAAATTTATCGATTCAATAACTTGTTTATATCCATGATTATTCAAAACACTACTTGAAACCAAGTTTTCCTTATATCGGGAACATGAATAACATTAAACAAAGTTACAATCTTTCTGAACTAAACCTAAGATCTACACAACCACGACCATGCACCAAGGTCGTTGACTCATTTCCCATGTGAAGAATAGAACCATCATTCGGTGACTCATAAGTCTTGAACCGACTTCTATCTTTACACACATGAACTGTTGCACGAGTCAACCCACCACGCAACATCATCATCCCGCACATAAAAGATTCAGATACATATGTAACATAATAAATCGAAAAGACTTATTAAACATATTCGACCTTTCGGTGAGTTGGTGAACCACCACTCCCCGAACCATTAGTGCTCGATCCATTGGCTTTACCACCAACTTTAACACCCTTGCGGTCCCTTTTAATGTGACCGGTCTTGCCACATTTCTAACAAGTAGGTGTTGCCTTCTTGTTAGGATCGCTCTTGTGTTGTCATGATATTTGCGTTTGCCTTTGTTGTCATTGTACCGGTAGAGTTGTTATGCTCTACCATATTGACAACAGATGGTCCAAAGAAGATTGCTACTCTTTGGCTTGTCATTATCCCGCACTTTGAGAGATTCCTCAATATGCGGATGATCGCCCAACTCAATAAGAGTTAACTCCTCCTTCATATGTTTCAAGGTATGCTTGAAATCTTTCCATGAAGGAGGAGTTTATCAATGACACAAGAGACTTTGATAGCCTCATCCATGTTCATTTGGTGTTGTGTAAACCTTCCAAGTATTCCAAGAAGTTCATTGTATTGTTCCATAACCGGTCTTGAATCGGTCATTTTGTAATTTGTGAAATTACTAACAACGAACTTCTTACTTGATGCATCCTCGACCATATATTTGACATCCAAGGAATCCCACAGTTCTTTGGAAGATTCAAAGTTCGATAAATATCAAACAAAGAATCGACATACCATTCGAATAAGACCTCTGCATATGTAGTCATCATTCTCCCACTTGCTCCTCCTCCCGATCCGCTCCACAAGTAGCATCATCACCATCATCGTGAATTGGAGTAGTCGGCACATAGACCACACTCATGCTTGACAGCAAGAAGTGCATCTTCTTCTGCCACCTCCTAAAGTCCACCCCTTCAAACTTGTCCAGCTTTGCAAAGTTTGAAGCCATGTGTTTCATTGCAGCAATTGCCATTGATTATCACTAAATAGTTTACTTTGATTGTTGGTGTGTATTCGTCCCAAAGCAGGGTTAAGACAATAAATGACAGTAGCAATACCACTTGGTGGTTACCGGATATCACTTGGAATTGTGTGATCACTTTCCAAAGTAAACTATTCGACCCTAATGCCTGGGTTACATGAATATCTACTTGGGATAAGACCAAATGCAGTTAGAGAATTAGGCACAATTCTATAACCCTTTCGCTAATAAGTGTTTTCGTTTTCTGTGTGTTCTTCATGCATAAACATATCTCCTATTTATAGGAGGTTACTCTTGAGCTATTCCAATGGAATTATGAGTATTAATCGGCCCATTAATAGCCTCATAATTATCCCCATTATAGCCGTTAGTGGTTACATGACCAATTAAACGTGGTCATAAAGAAGTTGTAACTGCCATTTAGCAAGACTTTCCATGAGCAAGCTTTCCACTAGCAAGACTTTCACTTGCGGTGGAAGTAAAGCCTATCGCTGGAAACACCGCTTATCAAGACTTTCATAGCACTATCGGTGGATACACCACTTGATGGAAACATCGCCTATCGGTGGAAACACAAACAAGATTTTCCACAAGCGGTACTTTCCTCAGCAAGACTTTCACCAAGCGGTACTTTCACCGGTACTACCAATACAAACCACTATAAGAGTCGTGGTGTTCATGGACCTTATGGGTGTACCTCCGTACCTCCTAACCCATTGTCAAACGGAGTTGTAACGAATAAAATACGGTCACTCAAACTTTGCCGAAATCTACCCTTAAACAATATTTTGAGTCCAAGTACCTACTTCACCTATATTTTCTCCATGATCGAGACCTCTATGATAAAAATTTAAAATCTAAGACTTTGAGATAATGTTACAAGCTTTCCAAAACCGTCGAGTTTGTTTCCTAACACTCGATATTCACTATTTTGGAATCACTCCTAAACCTTAATTCAAGTGTTAGTGATTCATATGTAATAGTTAGCTTAATATGGCCTTTATGTTTGTTATTAAGCTAAGGCTTATGTAGAAGGCCCATAAGCCTTGGCCCAAGCCCATAAGAAGGGAAGGAGTCTAGATGTGTTGCCCTAGCTCCTCGCCCTATAAATACCTCTTGTAAACCTTCTATTGAAGGTTGGTTGTTCACTTTACATTTATCTTACGCATAACCTTTCTTAACATACATCTTACGATAAGTGTATATCGTGTTCATCCGATCACTCTCTTCTCTATTTCTTATATTGATGCTTGTGTTACTAATATGGGAACCTAACAATGGTATCATTCGCCAAATAGTTGGGTGAACATCTTTTTTTTGAAGTTAGTTTTGTGGTCTTACGCAGAAAACGCTTTCTTACTTTGTCACGCTTAAAACTTATTTTTACACTTTTAATCCAAGATTCTTGTACTTTCAACGCTTTTAGGTGTTAAAATATCTGCTTTTGGCAAAAGTTTCAAACTTTACGTGTGGATCATTGTTTTAAGCTTGGTTTTAAGCGTGGGTTTATTTCACGCATAAGGTGTTTAGAAGTTTTGGATCATCAAGTTTCACACTTTTGTGTTATTTTGGTGATATTGAAGTCGTTTCATCACAAAATCTGGTTTAGAAACATCATTGGGCGTAAATCATTTTTGGTCAAGTTTTACGCGTAGCAAAACCCTATTTTTACGCGTAACTTTTCCTTGGATCGATCTTCGCCAGAGTTTACTCAAGTGTTTTCTTGCTTGGATAAGCCCGAAAACACTTCGACTTTGGATATCCTTTGCACCGTGATAGTGTAAAAGATCTTTGGGCAAAACCCTAATCTTACGATAAGCTCAAACTTATGCGTAGAACTCATTACGCATAAGATTTTTCACGCCTAAGCTCGCCTTACGATAAGCTAATCCCACGCCTAAGTTTTCTACGCTTAACTTTTCGTTTACGATAACTTTAGTGTTTCTCAATTCTTACGCAGAAGCTAATCCCACGCCAGTAAATATCACTTTTACGCGTAAGTTTGGTGTTTTACGCCATGTTACTTTGCCTACACTTGGTTTCTACGCCTAAGGATACTTCATCAACAACGCTTCATTCGACTACAAAGATCCATTTAACAACACAAGTTTTCAACATGTCACAACCACCATACTCTAGCTATTTTCCTTACACTTATAATCAACAACAACAACAACAACTAAGTCCACAACATCAACAATTTAATCAACAACAACAAATTTATCAACAACAATTTAATCAACAACATACTCCACAACTAGGAGCAATTCCACCACAAATGGTTCAACCACCACCTAGTCTTCAAGTACAACCTTACACAAACTTCTACAATCAACATCCATCCAGAGTACTATGAAGGAACCGACATGGTTTGGCAAGATGTGTGAAGCCTTAAGTAGCCAACAATCAATTCATGAAGTCGGCTCACTTGATAGACCTCCAATGCTCACTCCCCGAAATTATGATCAATGGGTGATAAGGTTCTTTAGGTTTTGTGATCTAAAGAAGCCACATGGAAAGTTTTAAAGAAGGTCATTATGGAAGGTCCATTTCGATGCTCATCGTTGTCACACCCGCATCCGTATGCCAATCCACCAAGAGATGTTGTCACCAACATTGCAACTATCTCGCACCTCACCGATGAACTTCTACATTTTGAAGCCGATGAACTAGCAATGCAATACATCCTTTTAGGATTACCCAATCCAATCCTTCAAGTGTTGATGCTCAAAAGATCGCAAAAGCAATGGGAACATATTCATCTTCTTATGGAAGGCACAACACTCAATCAGAAGACATGGAATCCAAAATCTACTTGGCTTATGAACACTTCATGATTGAACCAGAGAGACATTAGAGTCATATCATCATCGCTTTTGACATCATTAATGATTTGGACAAACACAACATCATCATGCCACTAATTGTCACAACACTAAGTTCCTAAGTAGTCTTGGTCCGAATGGGAGAAGTATGTCATTTTTCTCCGTCAAGCTAAGAATCTTCATCATGCTACATACGGATTGTTGTACGACTATCTCAAGCCTCACCAAAAGAAGTTGACAAAGAAAGGGCTATCCGTGGACTCCGGCTTCACAAATACTTCCGGACAATCAACAACTTGCTTTGTGGGCTCAAACTAGTTTTCCTCCTCAAACAGCTCCTCAACCCGCCTCCTCAACCAATCGCAACCATCACACCATATGATCCGTCACAAGAACAACCTCAACAAACTCAATTGGTTCCATACAACAACAACAATGCTCAAGCACTTTACAATGAAGTCGATGAGGACTCGATGCTTTCGATGAATTGCAACAAGGATTTGTCATGATTGCTAAAGCCTTCGCCGGTATACAAACAAATCCAACAATCGCATTCGCTCCTCATCAAACACAAGGAATCAGTGTTGTGAACAATGGACGCGCTGAAGTTCGTAATCGTGGTTATGGTCGCCGATGGGAGGTGGTCAAGGGTTTAATGCTATGGGAAGGAATAACATGGTGCTCCGCAACAACAAAGGGCTCAAGTGGTTGAACAGGGAATGCTCGTAATGGGGTTAATGGTCTTCGTTGTTATAATCAGAATGAGAAGGGTCATCCGCTAATGCATGCCCTAAGCCGAGGACAAGAGGCGTGCTTATCACAAAGAGGCTTTGCTTTGGCTCTCAAGGATGAAGTCGGTGGAACTCTTACCAACAAGGAATGAGCTTTATGGCGATGCAGATTCGATGATGATATGGAGGACTTGTGCTAATGCAAAGCAGTGATGTTGATGGCACAAATGCAAGCTCTACACATGAGTGACACAGCCCCCAGTATGACATCGATGGCTTGTCTCGTGTACCGAACAAAATATACTCATCATCGATCCGATATCTCCGCCAATTTCTCCATCCGACAAGGATCAGAGTGTTCAACATGAGCCATCCACATCTCATTCCGATGATTATCAAATAGATCCCGTAGTTATATTTGACGATCAAGATAACCTTATGGTTAATATTGATAATCAAGTTGACTCCGTGGTTATATTTGAGGATCTAAATAATGATCATGTTGAGACTCACGTTGAACAAGATGAGCTTTTGTCTAATAGAGAAATTGAGCTCCTGACCTTAATTAAAGACCAAGAATCTCGTTTGGAAATTTGCAAGCAATTAAAAGATAAAATGCATCGTTAATTAGGGATAATGAATGCTTAATTAGACAAATCAACGCTTTTAAAACTCAAGAAAACGTGAACAAGGTTTTGAAGTCGCTTTGCTAAATCTCATCAAAACGAAAAATCATTAGAACGACAGACACGTGATCTAGCCGCATCCAAGAATGCTTTGTTGTCTCAAATAGAACAATCAAACATGAACATAAACAACAAATTAACGCCTTACTTTGAAACTCAAAAGCCAAGGTCGAGTTGTTAACTTGTCAAAACAGTTCTCGAGTACAAAAAGCATTCCACGAAACGAATAGATAACTATCTTGAAGAAATTGTCGACTTACAACACAAAATCAAAGAGTTTCAAATGTTGTTTATAAACATGGTGAGTCAATCACAACTATTCAAAAGTTTACTTTTAAACCAAATCCAAATGGATATGGACCAATTCTTGCCGACATAAACCTAAGTTTTCAAACAGAGCATTCAAACCAAACTCAAGTTTACAAAGCAGTAACATAGAATTGATGATTCAATTATGATCGTTGTTGAATATAATCGCATGGAGGAATTAGATGCGATGACGAGAGTCGGTCAAAATGGAAAATGTCGTTTATAACAAACCATTTAACTATTCAAAAGTCGTAACTTTTGTCACACAACAAGATACTTCAAACAAACCTTTGGTTATCACACCCGTCAAGTTCGTCCCCAACACAATGGTGCACAAATTAATGGTCCTTTACCTTCACTTAGTGAAGTTAAAACAAAAGCGAAAGTTGTCGCGTTATCAAATATTTTGACACTTTCTTATCTCGACCTCAAAATTTTGGAACGTGAGATTGAATTTCATTCAAATAAAAGTTGAACATTTTCAATCGCCAATGGCGCGAGAACAAAGAGATATTCTTCGAAAAGAATTTTACCCCATGTCAAAAATTTGAAAACTTGTGCACTATATTGGGAAAGGGATTTTCACAAGGAACTTGGTCTCATGAAAACAGCCGAGAAAATGTAAACATCGATTTCAAATACTAAACGAAAAGAAATTGTTGAGAAAAGATGTTGATCGACTCTTGGAAGATGTTATCTGTGCCGATATCAATAATCTTGTGTTATTACAACTGCTGCATATGCATCCGATCATATCTCTCGCCGATTTCGTTGATTTTGTTGATATTGTTGAGAATACCGATAATGTGCATCGATCGAGTCTTTAAAAGTTGAAAATGAACGATCGTTAAACGAACTTTCAAATTCAAAACGCCGCCTTCAATGGTGTCAAAAGATTGTCAAAATCGTGAACTTGCTTTGCAAAACAAAATCACCCGCTTGCAATCAAAATCTTTTGATCCTAAAATTGAGCAACCGGATGATCAAAACGTGTCTTTGAAATGTCAAATCTCAAAATATGAACAAGAACTTGCAAAAGTTAAAAGGAATATGGTGTCATATTTGATTTACTCAAACAGACTCGTAATGAAGCATCAAACGAACTTGATCATTATCTTGCACACACTAAAGAAGTCATGAATTTTTCTCGAAATCTTCGCTCAAAATCAAGATTTGGTGCACACTATCATTAAGTTAAGGAAATGTTAGGAAAGTATGAACAAGTTCACCTAGCATCATTAAGAAAATTGCACCTGTAACACTTAGCAAACGTGAACCCAGATTGCCTACCGACAAAACACAAGATACTAATGTGCTTCCCTCATCGAAACAGAATAGTTGCCTCTTTTCCAAACGTCCGCACTTCACAAACCTAGAGCAATACAAGGAAGAATAGGAAGTTGCGACCTAAGAAAAGATCAATAAAGAATGTCAAGTAGAAGAACACCCTAGGACTTTGAATAAGACTCAAGTTGCACCCACTTTAGATATTGCGCCTCGACAAATGTAATGGAAAAGTGTTGTAACGAATGCTAAACCTTTAAGTACTTTTGATATTCATCAAGCTTCTTGTGTTATTTGTCGTAAAAGTATGCTTTTCGATTGTCATGACAAATGTGTTGCTAGAGCTATCTTGTCTCGCTTACGGAATCCTAAGATCGGAATACCTCTAGGCCCACTAATGCTTCTAAGTTTGTGCTTGGTAAACCGCCTCTTTAGATTCTAAGAAACGCATTGATGTCCCTCGTAGCTCCAAAGATCACCTCCAAGGAATGTAGTACCACCTAGTGCATTCACTAAGACTAAAGCTAAGACTAGTTGGAGATGGCGTAAATGGATACATAATACACTAGGATTTAAATGGATGCCTAAAATCATTGATGTGTGTATTTCTACTATAATCGCTTCGAACCCTCTAACACTTCGGGTTCCACATCTACTTCTATTCCATCCGTGTCGTCTGTGTGTAATGCAGTGATACAGATCATCCTTTGATTGTTGATAGCGGATGTTCCCGACATATGACATGCAATCTTAAATCGTTATCAAACTTTATTGCAAAGTTCATTGGCACCGCCGATTCGGAATGATCACTGCAGCCTATCATGGGCTACGGAGATTATATCAATGGCAATATCGAAATTAGCAGTGGTTTATTATGTGGAAGGCCTCGGTCACAATCTCTTTTCACCGGTCAATTTCGTGATGGAGATTTGGAAGTTGCTTTTGGGAGAAAACTTGTTTCATTCGTGATCTACAAGGAAACGATCTTATGTCCGGCTCTCGCAATTCTAGTCTGTACACAATCTCAATGCAAGACATGGTTGCTTCATCTCCCATCCGCTCTACTTTCAAAGGCAACATCAACAAAATCTTGGCTATGGCACCGCTGCTCTCACATTTAAACTTTCAAACCATCACCAACCTTGCTCGACACAAACTTGTTGAAGGTCTCCGAGATTCCGTATTCTAAAGATCACCTTTGCTCACTTGTGAACAAGGGAAAAGCACTCGTGCTCATTTTCCTTCAAAGGTGGAACACAACCTCAAAGATGTGCTTCATCTTCTTCACATGGATTTGTGTGGCCCAATGCGCATGCAAACGATTAATGGCAAACGCTACATCTTGGTAATTGTCGATGACTACTCACGATGGACTTGGGTCTACTTTCTTCAAGTAAAGATCAAGCTCCACAGATGATCATCACCTTCTCACGAAAATTCAAGTTCACTCCGAACACCGTCCGCCAAATCGTAATGCATAAAGGAACCGAATTTGTGAACCAAACTCTTCGAGAATTTTATGAGAAAGTGGGAATTGAGCATCGACATCTATTGCACGTACACCGTAACAAAACGGAGTTGTTGAAAGACTAAACCGACGTTAGTGGAAGTCGCAAGAACAATGTTAATCAATGCTAAACTTCCAGATTACTTGTGGGCGTGTCGATCAATCGCATGCTATACTCAAAATCGCTCAATGATTACAAAACGCCACAACAAAACACCTTTTGAGCTTATCCACAACCATAAACCGAATCTCAAACACTTTCATGTATTTGGATCCCTTTGCTACCCAAATAATGATCGTGATGACTTTGGAAAGCTCAAAGCCAAAGTCGACATTGGAGTCTTTATAGGATATTGTGAAAATTCTAAAGGTTACCGGATCCGAATCGTCATACAAAGCAAAGTTATGGAAACGATTCATGCTAATTTTGATGAGCTTACGTAAATGGCTTCGAGCATAACAACTTGGAACCCGGTCACAACCGCTTAAACTTCCTCAAACCCCATCATCACCGAACCAAGCCCCAACTTACTCACAACAAATGGAAAAGCTATTTGCTCATTGCTTAGTGATGACATTGATGAACGTGCTCTGTGTATCCGTTGTTTCACCGCTCAACCCGATCATACTCTTATACCGATACACTGCTACAACAACCATGTTGAAGAAGCACCACCATTGACTCTACAACAACAGTTGAACAAACCGCTTCCAACGACACCGAACCACCGATGATGTTCTTAATGAAGTACCCCACCGCAGATTTTGATCCAAATGTTCTTTAACCCGCTTGCTAATGAAATCGCCGCACCGATGTCGCGGAATCATCAACAAACCATTTGAATCCTCAAAATCGCACAATGTATACCAACATCAACCTCTACACATCGTTGGACAAAAGACCATCCTCTTGAGAATATTATTGGTAACCCAAATCAACCACCGTAATAAGACAACGTCTTCACACGATGGTGAACATTGCATTTATGCACTCACCGTCCGCTAACTGAACCTAAAAACATTAAAGACGCAATGACAAAAGACAACCGGATTGAATCCATGCAAGAAGAACTCAACCAATTCAAACGCCTTGAAGTATGGGAATCGGTTGAAAGACCAACAGGGTCTATGTCATTGGTCTCAAATGGATTTGGAAGAACAAATTGATGTCAAGGAACGAATCGTAAACAAGTCACGCCCGTGGCTAAGGGTTATAGATGTGAAGAGGTATTGACTTTGAAGAATCATTCGCCCGTTGCTCGCCTTGAGGTCGTTCGATCTTCTCGCGTCATGCTCATATGAATATAACGGTCTTTCGATGGACGCCAAAACGCTCGAATGGTCAATCGAAGAAACGGTTTATGTCACCACCGTAAGGATTCGTTGATCCGAGTTCCCAACCATGTCTACAAACCGAACAAAGCTCAGACGGTCTCAAACAAGCTCCAGGGCGTGGTACGATAAGTTATCATCCTTCCTCATTGCCAATAAATTCACCAAAGGTTCGGTCGATCCTACACTTTTCATACAATATCACGGGCTCACATCTTAATTGTTCAAATTTATGTGGATGACATCATTTTGGGTCAACACATTTAAAATACTCAAATGCTTTTGCAAAACTAATGACAAAACATTTTGAAATGTCAATGATGGGTGAACTCACATTCTTTCTAGGAATGCAAGTTCATCAATCACCCCGTGGTATTTTCTTGAGTCACCCAAATATGCCCTTGAACTGTTAAACAAATTTGAATGCAAATCGTGACACCTATGCCACACCAATGGCTCATACCAAGAAGCTAGACGCCGATTTACATGGGAAATTGGTGGACCCTACCAAATACCGTAGTATTATTGGGTCTCTCATGTATCTAACAAACCTAGTGCCCGATATTGTTTTTGCCAGATATCTTTGCTCCCGCTATCGTCGAGACCAATCGAAACCCACCTCTCTCGAGGCTAAAAGAATCCTCCGATACATCAAGGGAACCATTAATTTGGGATCCGTATCCAAGGATTTCGGTTTTGAACTAATAGCTTTTTCAGACGCCGATCACGCAGGATGCTTAGATTCACGGAAAAGTACTTCAGAGCATTACAATTTCTTGGTGATAAACCGTGTCATGGCAATCAAGAAGCAGGATTGTACATCGCTCTCCTCAACCGAAGGTAATATGTAGCCATGTCGGCGTGTTGTGCTCAAGTCATTTGGATGAGAACACAACTCAAAGACTATGGTTACGTGTTTGACAAAATCCCGATGTATCGCGACAATCGGAGTGCTATTGCGATCTCGCAACTCAAGACAACATTCAAATCAAAGCACATCGATCTTCGATATCATTTCATCAAGGACCACGTGGAATGTGGTATCGTTGAATTATACTTTATGGGTACAGAATACCAATTGGCGATCTTCTCACCAAAGCCTTAGCTCCCGCTAGGTTTAATGAGTTGGTCCACCGGATTGGTATGCGGTGTTTGACTCAAGAGGAACTGGATGAACTCTTAAAACATTCTTAAAACCAACAAACACCAAAACCTCTTTTGTAAATATTTTCAAAACAAAATACAAAAATATAAAATCGATAAAACAACAAAAATATTCTTCTATCTATATTTCTTTTAACATGGCAAGTACAAATCTTCCATCAACACTCTAATCTTTCAAAATTCAAGATTTTTTCGATCAAGTGTTGAGGGGAGAAAGCAAATATTTTTCGGTTTCATAAAACCTTGTACTTGCATGTTACCTTATCCATGGTTGTTTCTTTAAAATGGTGGTCACATTTTCGGTTTATCGACACTCCTCTGACTAAAATTTATAAAATTTCATTATTTCTTAAGTCGAGGGGAGTCGTCAAATTTCTTTTCCAAATATCCTTCGCTTGGTAACCAAAATGGAAGTTATGGACATTGGATGTAAATGGAAAAGGTGGAGGGACTAAATGTGTCAAAAGCTCAAAGTATTTTAACAAAAACCTCCACCTAATTTTTCATTAACATTCTTCACATTTATTATCCCACCAACTTAATCCTACGCCTAAAAATCAACCATCAAATCCGCTGTTTTGATCATCAATTTGTAAGTGGAAAATCATTCCTTGTAACTTTCTAAACAATGGTTTTAAATCGTTTTGAAATCCAACGGCTAGATTTTTATCTAGGATTGATTTTGTGTTCTACGCATAAGCGTATGAACACACAATCAAGTTTGTGTGTTTATGGTTAAAATGAGTGTGTCAAAACGTTTCTCTAACATCATTGAAACCATTTTTATCATTAAACATCACCCAGATACACGAATTGATTGATTTTGAAAACTAGGGTTTATGCGTGAAATTGGGTATTTTCATATGTGAAGTGTTTTCGTTAAATAGATAGTTGTATGATGTTGTTTACAAGTTGAATTGATCATATCTATGCTCGAATCAACCCAAGAACATTAATTGCTAGTTTATTAAGAATTAGGGTTTATGTTCTTGTAATTTGGGTATTTTTGATTCGCTTAGAGTTTGATGTTAAAACTTGGATAGAACAACTCAATAGGCTTCCTAGACATCCCGTAATCATTTTGGTGCAATTCCTATGGCTAGATAACTTACACGTAAAATTGAGCCTTAGGGTTTTAAGTCTTACGATAAAGTATTTCTACGCTTAACCGCTTAAATAAGTATTCATGATTTGATTTGAAAAGGAATTGAATGTATGATGTTAATGTTGATGTTAAGATGAATTTATTTCGTGTTTTCTACGCTTGAAAATTCGTAATCAAGGTTACTTGCAATCCACGATAAGGATCACCTTACGCGTAGCATGTTATGCGAAGAGAAATCTTACGCGTAACATTTACGCCGTGAAGGTTCTACATTGGGGACCACGCGATCCCGTGAAGGATATGCGTAAACAAGAACCCCACGCATAAGGTTGACTTCACGAGTAAGCCTTACGCTTAAGGTTCCTTATACGCCACGCGTAAGCTCACGATAAGGCCCTCTTTTCCCACGCTGTAATATTTTTACGCCGAAGTCAAGAACCCACGATAAGCTTACGCTTACGCGATAATCACTCCTGCTTACGCATAAGCTTGCCATTTCTACGCCTAAGCCTAGTTTTAACCTTAATTATGAATTGTTACGCTGCAAACTTGTAAATAAATAAATCATAACGCCACGAAACCAATAATGTCACTAATAAGCTTAAATGTTTAATAAGTTGTGAAAATAAGTGAAAACATAGACTTTAAAACTTGAAGTTAATCAACTCACTGAAACTTATCACGACGCCTTTGGACTATTGGACAAACAAGTGACATTGGGCTCAGAATAATCATCGACATATCACATTCAATAATTGGACAATAAAACCATCCGTTGACTAACGCAATGTCTTTCGATATGTTGGTTCTTTTGGCTAAATATCTTCGAGATCACGACATGGACGCTCAAATGCAAAATGTGGAAGCACCAAATGTTCTCACTATTGAAGATATCTTCCTAATGGTTATCCGATGAAGATAGGAAAGAACAACCTTCGTGTTGATTTTGATAGTCTCACCGCGCCGTAGTCTTTCTTATCTAATTGTTGTAGACATTCGAAGAATCATCCTTATCGAACATGCTCACCAATTCGCGCTACAAAGGTCGAGATCTACATTCACCGCCTGCATACAATGCGAAAGATCAAAGGTCAAAATGTTGTGACGGTGACACTCAACCACAAACAAGTCACCATCACACCAGCAGATTTAAGGGTTATTCTTCTCATTCCCGCCATCGAGCCAACCGAATACAATGCCACACCAATCAAGAGGACCGTTCGCAATTCATGATCGACATTGGTTATGACGAAGCTATAGGAGTAATCACAAAGCATTCATACGTGGATCTTAAGAATATTCCTCACCATGGAGAACCCTCTACATCATCATCACCAAAACCGCTCGGACGTGATAGTGGTTACGAGCATCCCAAGCTCGTGGAACTACAAATCTTTTGGGATTTGATCAACATAAAACACATTGAAGTTGAAGCTCGATATGGGACGACATGATGTCATTCCTTAAAAAGCTTGGCACCAAAATCCCGTATATCGATATACCAAACTGTTGATCCAACGAGCTCTGTGGTATAATCCTCGATATTCCTCGAGACTCGATGACCCCAACAACACTCCATGTTGTATGAGCCCACACTCTCGCCGATTTAAGGACTCTACAACAAAGAAACAAGGTGCAAGTGTTGCCGATCACCTTATAACCGATGATATCAAACAACGTATTCATACAAACGATATCCGTAGCAGTTGAAGAAGGCAAAGTAGGTTTTCTTGATGAAAAGTCCTCTGGTACACCTACAAGGAAAACCGTAAGAGAGGCAGGAAGGAAGTGTTACAAGCATCGAGAGTCAAAGAAAGTTCCCAAGAGGAAACCTCCACTCAAAAGGAAAGTTCCTCTAAGGAAGTTGTTTCTATTCCCATTCCCAAGTCTCGAACCGCAAAGAAAGCTAGTGGATGAAAGCTCGAGGAAACCGAATCGACGAAGAGGTCACCTACTCAAACCGCAATCGATGACACTCAAACAAGAGCTAAACCTCCCACCAAAAGTCGACCAAGGCAAAGGGAAAACTCAAGATTGAGCATGAAGAAGAAAGCTAAGATGAAGAGCCATTAGGATATCGACTACGGAAGAAGTTCAAAATCATAAGACTCCAACACACCGCAAAAGAGTTTGAACAAAGAACAAATGCGTGGCCCGGAGGGTCAAGTGGTGGTGTCCAATCTACACCGCCTCGATGCGGTTAATCAACCCGATAAGGGAACCGTGCCACCACCCTTGAGCAACAACAAAAGCGCTGGAGGATTCTATTGATTATGACTTTGAGGAACCGAAAAGGAAAAGTCCGAGAAAGAAAAAGTCGATGGAGAGGGCTTCACCAAGCCAAACAGATGAAGAGGCCCGGATTCGGGATGAAGTAAAGGCTAAAACTAGACAAGATGACGAAGTGAATTATGATGATTTTCTTCTAGACAGCCCTACTCGCCCAAGGAGGAAACTTCGAACCTCCTAAGGACCCCGAATCACCTCACGACTCCTCATCATCGATTCGTCTTCTCACTCTTCACCTACCACCATCCAAAGGAACAACCAGATCCACATCCAAATCGTGAAGAAACAAACCGACTCTTGGATATCTCGCAAAGACAAGGATTGTTAAAGTGTCAAGGTGTCGAAGAAAGATGTGACCAATAAAAGTTAGATATACTCACGACAACATCAAACATCTTCATGACGAGATAGAAAAGATGTCTAATGAAAGGGAGTATATCCAAGTTCATGCAACGTGATGTCCAAGGGAACCGAACGAGATGATTAAGGGCTATACTCACAAATTCCTACTCGACAAAGTTCCGGCGTGACAAGAGAGATGTTCAATGACAACTCTATCCAAATCGATGCATTTGGCCAAGCAAACTATAAGATCAACACCTATGACCGTAATAATCAACCCAATCGATCCTATAGTGTTCTTCGATGTCGAATTGGTTTCGTGTCGGTAACTCAAATGTCTAAACGATTCGCAACATTTACTTCTTACGAAGGTAAATTGTTTGAAGCATTGCCGAATACCAACTCAAATCAAGATGCAGAAGAAGCTCAAAGGCCTAAACGCCCAAGAGACGATGAAGATAAGGATAAGGATAAAGATAACGAGCCTAAACGTCCAAAGAAGTCCGGAGAACCATCCTCCATGCCACCACCACCCCTAAGGACTCCAACAACAAGACGATCTCCTCCACGCTCTTCTCCGACAAACCTCGGGACTCGAGTTACCACCCCGCACAGAAAATCGGTGATCACTTCGATTATACCGGTGGTGACGATGAGGAAGTCCCCGAGCCCCAACAACAACCCACCTCTCCCGCTTCAACAAAGAAACCATCATCCTCATCAAGGCCAAAGAAAAGAAGAAGACGCCTAAGGTCGATGTCGCCTCATGGCTAGACGAAGACGACACCGAGTATGATTGGTTCTCCACACTTGTTGATGCTACTCCCGCCTAACCGATGATCAAGATATGGTAGAAGGTCGACGTTGGAGCATGCTAAATTTCTTCAAGAAAAGTTCCGAGTGAAGAAGATGACCAAGTCGAGTTGAAACGAATCAAGAATGAAGCCTTTCAACTACTCAAAGACAACTCGGAAAGTGCTATTGAAGTTGAATATCACCTTGAAAACATAGCACGAGCCATGTCTAACAACAATGATTGGCTCAACCTCAAGCAAACATCGACTTCACCGTAAGAGACAAGGCTCCATACTACACCGATTGGTCTAAACCTCTACCAACGACACAACCGATCAACCTAAGATTCCATTCCGCTACTTCTTCAACAATGATTTGGAATTTCTTCTACACGGTAGCGATGGTTCAAAGAAATACGCTACATCACTTACACTTCCGCTCCCAATGACCATATACTCCAACTATATAGCCATCGAAGAAAAGGCTACCCACATGTTTTCCAACAAGTGGAACAAGATGACATTGATGCAATGTACGGATTCACCATTGGCCGGAACGCCGACGAATCTACTACAAAAGTCGCTAGGTTCGAAAGTCACAACATGAAGTATACAAGGATAAAGGGATCGTTGTCATAACCATGTCACTCTTTCGCCTAAATGGGAATACACCTTCCTCAAGACCGGCGTGGTCAAAAGACAAGACGAAAGGGACTATGAATTCTATGAAGCGGACTTTCGTAACTTGTCTCTCAACGACATTGAAGATCCATATCTTGCCAAGGTATAGGGAAGAATGAGACAATTCTCGATCGAAATTCAACGTGAATACATCAAGTCCTTGCTCATCTTCATCGAAGCATAGTGATCCAGAACGTAGAAGATTTACAACTTGTCGTTGAATCGTATCGACACGTGTCAACCTCACCATACCTCGCCTAGAACTTCCCGACATCAACCATCTTCCACAATACACTCTCATCAAGAAACCATTTGGAGTAGTTTACCATAGTGAACTACAATGCAACCGCTTGATGGCGTGTAGAGATCTTCATAAGTTTGGGGATCACACATCAAGAAAGTCGTGGACGGCTTGGCTTATAGGTTGAAGGCGATACATGAAGGCATTGGATCTCCAAAGCGATGGAATTCTCGTGAAAGACGGATGTTAAGAGGATCATCACTCGATCGATGAAAGGTTGTATGAAGGGACCGCCTGTAACTCTCGAGAGCTTCAGTAGGTGGTCGCCCCAGATTACTCTCACAAGCTATCAACGCCTGCTCGCATTCCCGGAAATATTGTTGGACTACCGGTACCCTTAAACTGTTTCAATTTCATATTAATTTGGATGTGTGATTATTTAATGACAATGGCTTGTGCACACATCACAGTGTACAACCCCGTCTTGTAATGAAAGGACCCCGTGGTACGCTTCTGCCACAATCCTATAAAAGGAGCGAAAGCTTATTACTTTTGAGTAAAACTTATCAAAACTTTCATTTTCAAAGTTTTGCTCAAAAGAACAAGTACTTCCCTTACGTTTTCAAAACCTCAAAAGTTAGTATTACTTGTTGAGGGGAGTATTTGCTAAAATCTTTGTTCAAACAAAATGTTCTTCGTGATAATCTTCCCACAAAACTCGAAATGGTCATATTTAATATCAAACGTTATCAAAAATAACATTTATATGCCATTTTGAGGGGAGAAAATTATTGTGATAAGAAATATGTTGATTTGCTATTTGAATCTTCGTGTGATAAGACTTAACCCATGAATTGACGAACTCGAATCGTCATAAATCGAAAAGATTTGTCTTCCTAGACTTATCCGAGTAGATTGTACCTATTCGAGAAGCTCTTGATAGACATGAACTTTGACGGGTTTGACAACCTTCGAGGTTTGTCCACACCTTCAAGGTAGTTATTAGAGCTAGTTGTCACCTAAAAGTCGACAATGTAACTCTTTAACTATGCAACGAACCGTGTCTCATGGGGATTGTCTATCTTGAGTCGATCAATTCAAAAGTGCGCGCTTCTCTCACCGCAGATTGCCTAAACACTTAAGCACGTGTGGAGGGGAGTATTTCGCTAAAAGATAAAACTCTCACAAGTGGTACAAAATGTTTTCATTCACAAACACTTTGAGAGATTTTCAAGAAAATGGTTTTGTGGCAACATAGGTTAGTCATGGAGTTATAAGGTGACTAAGGTTAGGAATAACCGTTCTATGATCCGCCAGAGTCGGAGGGATCTACCCAAGGACATCACAAATAGTTAGTACTTAGAAGTCCTTAGGTATGATTATAAAAGGAGAAAATGAGAATCGGAGAAAGAAGGAGTTGAAGAATTAAAAGAAATGCAAAGAAAAGGGTGAAAAGAAATAGCCTCCAGATTATTCAACTTAGGGCGTATAACGGGTTCAATTCATATGCTACCGGTCGTCACTAGATGACACCGGTATTGAAGATAAAAGTCATCATGGACCCAAAGGACACATGCACTAAACCTTCTTAGCCACTCAAGTTTCTCCCAAACAAGCTTGTTTCATTCTCACAGGAACCCTACGTAAACTATCGGCTTTCTTAGAGATTGTTGGTATTGAAGAAGGAGACCTCTCCCTAGTCTCCGTCAGAAAACCAAAGTGCACTATTGAGTCTAGAGCCACGAGATTCATCAAAATATCTCTTAGGTACACTTGACATTTTATCGCTTGTCGCTCAACAATAAGAACGCAAGTGATATATTATCGTGTCCTTGACATATCTTAGCAACTGTCGAGAACATTTATGAGAGGTTCACATATGTGATCCTCGGTGATTGAATGGAAACTCCCGCCGTGGTCAACATCTAATAGCCCCGACAAAGCAGTCATTCGGTAACTCCCGTGGATTACGCTTAGTGTGTCTCAAACGGTCTACAATCGTGAGGTGATGCTTCGTGTACCTCAACGACTCATCCGAATCTGTAGGTGTACTTTGGTACATCGTGTTATCTCACTTGTGGGACTCCAGCTCAGAACGGCCTTTGTGAGAATTAGAGATGTGTTTTCACACTATGTCATAACACTCTCGAAATTCAAACTTGTAAGTGCGGAATCCGCTTATTACTAACCGTGTGTATGTTTTCTTCTTATGGAAGCTCCGAGCGGATCGATCGTGCAGATTCTTCACATGCTCATACCAACATCATCACTAATGCAAGTTCTCTCAAAAGGCAACACAAAGTCGAATGATTCTTCGTCAAATCAAAGAATCTACAAAGTTTAAAGACTAAGAGAACTTCATCAAGATCGAATCCAACGTTAAAGAGCGTGTGAGCATGTTGGAGAAAGACATAGAGACACCGGAGCAACGGCTGCACTGATGATGCACAACAACAACATACTATCACTATCATCACAAAGAACAAAGATCAAAGAACAAAGAAAATGATGACGTCAAAATAGAACTACTTCAAAGGAAACAATTTCTACACCGGGAGATTGTTCGAATCAAGACACTTCTTCTCACAAGAAAGAAGAATGTCAAGACGCCAAAGCTACTATTACATCAAGACCTACAACGCTTATCACTCTTTCATTCATCACCAACACTTAGGGGGAGATTGTTGGAATCACTCCTAAACCTTAATTCAAGTGTTAGTGATTCATATGTAATAGTTAGCTTAATATGGCCTTTATGTTTGTTATTAAGCTAAGGCTTATGTAGAAGGCCCATAAGCCTTGGCCCAAGCCCATAAGAAGGGAAGGAGTCTAGATGTGTTGCCCTAGCTCCTTGCCCTATAAATACCTCTTGTAAACCTTCTATTGAAGGTTGGTTGTTCACTTTTACATTTACTTAAGCATAAACCTTTCTATACATCTTACGATAAGTGTATATCGTGTTCATCCGATCACTCTCTTCTCTATTTCTTCTATTGATGCTTGTGTTACTAATATGGGAACCTAACATATATATATTTACGATGGTTTTTGTAAATTCAACTCGATAAATATTTATTCACTCAATACTTGTGAGAAATGTATTTTTATAATTTTTATGACTTCAATACCTTTTATTTTATCCCGTTAAAATCGATTTCTAGCTAACGCTACACTAAATACCTAATTATATTTATCAACTACACTACATACATAACATTATATACATTTATACAACAAAAATACATCAAACCTACCCCTTGGCTGGCCACCTTTTCCCCCATGAGTCACCATAGTCTTGTAAAATATCTTGCTAACTTAATATATACATATACTTAACCATGACTAGGCTAGTTTTTGCTAGATATTTACTTATCATCCATTCAAAACACATACAACACATAGTGAAAAGGTGAAAGAAAACTCAAACACTCTCCTCTCCATTGATAAGGTTCGGCCAAGAAGAAACAAGAGAAGAAACATTTGATTTTTCAAGCTACAAGTGATTTACAAACACTAGATTAATTACTTCTATTTAGGGTTTTGAAATAAAAACCTAGGAGTAATTAGGAAACCTTGTTCCATAAACCTCATCATCATACTAGTAAGCATTTCATGATCATTATTAATCTTTCATATTCATACTTAAGTTATTTTTATTATACTTGAAAGAAAACATGCAAGTTTCATGTATCTATACCACTTTTATTGTTTTTAGTACTTATAATTGGTATATATCATCCTATAATTAATCCCTTGAAACATATCATTTTTAATGATGTTTAGGAACCCATGACACCCTAAGAAGGTGTATGGTAGGTTTAGAATAGCTTTGGTGTTGATTTGAAGTGATTGAAACAAGTATTACGCTAGAAAAACCATTATCGACAAACTAAAAATAGGGTCTGATCATTTTTGTAGAATCTGGAAAATTCGACAGGTTAAAAACTATTTTAGGCTAAATATTCAGAAAATATACTTTAAAACGAAACCGTGGTCGCTTGAACAGGTTAAACGGATTTATAACGAAGAAGTTATGCTATTTTCAAGTTTAACGACGAAAACTATATTTTCCGGAAAACAGCATGCTGTCCAGAAATTTAAAGGGTCAAAAATGAGTTTTAAGCGTTATCTAAATGAGTCGATTTATCAAAAATATATTAGTATACTTTAACACGAAGCTAAGGACATATAAAACGAGAAAACGGACTTATAACGACTAAATAACACGTGTTTATATTAGGTTAACGTAACTATTTTATATAAGTATAAACACTTATATATTTTCTATTAGCCAAACTAGTAGTCGCTAGTGCCCATGTTTGGAGTCGTTTTTCACATCAATAGAATAATTTTTAGAAAACGATGTCTTCTATTAAAAGTGAGTTCACCTAGCCTATTTTCTAAAATGTTCAACCGTTCGTCAAACGGAGTTGTAACGAATAAAATACGGTCACTCAAACTTTGCCGAAATCTACCCTTAAACAATATTTTGAGTCCAAGTACCCTACTTCACCTATATTTTTCTCCATGATCGAGACCTCTATGATAAAAATTTAAAAGCTAAGACTTTGAGATAATGTTACAAGCTTTCCAAAACCGTTGAGTTTGTTTCCTAACACTCGATATTCACTATTTTACGACTAGCTTTTCGAGGCCATTTAGTCACTTTCATGAATTGTCAAATCATATTGTTTTCTGACGAAAACTATAATTTCTTAATAAATCACTAAATGACTATCGAGGATATCATTTCAACGTAAATACTTGTAAAGTATTTTATAACATGACGAGATGTCATAAACATATATTTCGACGATAAACTTCATTTTCAAAAATATACAAGTGGTATGGATATCATGTCAATTTGCATGTACGACATTGTTTCATGACTTACATTAGAACATATCATTCATCATAGGTTGCGCTAGAGATTGCACCTCATTTCGATGTATCCACTTTTGTCATCATAATCATTGCATCGGTGAGTTCCATAGCCCCATTTTCAATTATTTTTATACTATTTTTTGGGGAGATACATGCTCAACTACTTGCTTTATTTTAACTTCTACATATTATTGTGATTTTCATAGCCCCTACTCTTTTAATATTTTTATTAAACTCCTTGGGGGAGATATATGCTCAACGACTTTTATGACATCATGATTATTTGCAAACTATATGTTTATCTCGAATCGAATGTTTAGTCATACGGACTTGGTATGATCACGGTCTAGCGGACTTGGTATAATGTTGAACTAGCGGACTTGGTATAATATCAAACTAGCGGACTTGGTACAATCTTAAACTAGCGGACTTGGTACAATCATGAACTAGCGGACGTGGAACTATTTGAAGCTATACTATATTATGTGTTATATCAATTAACTATTGATACATTAAGTTATGTACTATTATGTGAACTTATTTGACGATGTGTGTTTGAACATAAACTATACATATTTTGGAAGTGGTTGTAAACACACAGTTACAAGTTTTGTATGGGCGGAACTTGAACCGAGTGGATTTGCAATGCCTTTCTGCATGAACATTCTTTAAAGGTTTTTCATTACAACAAAAACTCTATGAACTCACTCAACCTTTGTGTTGACACTTTTTAGCATGTTTTATCTCAGGTATCTAAGGCATACACTTCATGGCATGCATATGGACTTATCATAGAGTCCTGGTGACGACGCGTCTCACATAGATTTTATGCACTTTAAAACATCGTTTGGCTTATAACAAACTTATTTCCGCACATGTTGATTTTCATTTGGGACCTATACTTTTTATACTATGATTATTTTACTAAATCAAACGATGTGTTTTCCAAACGACACTTTAGGTCGCTCAATATAACTAAAGCGTGATGCTATGGCGTCATCCCACAGTATTCCATTCACCGCAAAACAGTGATTTGGGGTGTGACAGTTTCTACGAACCTTGAAGATAGGGATGCGACTTTGCTAAAGTCACTCAATTTCATGGTCTACGATTTTAATAGGTCAACAAGGTTTAAACGCTCACAGGTTCGGATTTTCTAAAGGGATAACAACTGCCTCATCGGCGAGTCATTTCTTCTTATTACTCATGAAATGTCAAGAGCACTGCTGAGTCTTGACGATAGGTCAAGGCTCTAAGCTACTGGTCTAACTCCAGCAAGGATTTCGAAAAGATTGATGTAGTGAAGATTAAGCTTCCACGTTTACTGAACGCTTCACACATCCTTATGGTGAATCTCTAAGCTTAACCTAGATCATATCCGGGAAGTCAAGAGGTTTACGTTGTCTGTGTCTCCTAATGATTCGCGAGTGGATTTCCTATCCATCTCAACTTAGAACGGACTCCTTGACAGCTTCTCAATTAAGTTCAGGGTTGGTAGGTTGGGTATTTCCATTTCTACCCAATAATCGGGATCGGCACTTATGACCACAGAGGGTCTCTTACGGTGCCTTCAAATCACTAAAGTGATAGGTATAGTTATAGGAGAATTTGCCCAACGGATGGTGTCTATCCCAACCATTTCCAATCTTGATGAACACACGACGTGTCTACTAATGTTCGGATAGTTTCTTCACTTTGGCCATCACCGAGATGATACATCGTAAGTATATCCAAATTTGTTCTTTCGGCTTTAGGAAGTGATAGATGAAACGTGGGTGTGTGGCGATTGCGACGATCCGAAAAGGATAGAAATCAACATTTCCTAATGCACACGGTTTTCTCTATGCATGAAGGATTCTATTTGTTTAACCCATGCTTCCTGGTCGCACTTCCTCCTTAAATAGGATTGGAAGAAGTCGAGGGTTGAGGAAGAAGGATCGGATGTGTATGACCATAACGAATCTCAGATAGAGAAAGCGGACCAAGGGGAGCTTTCCCTTCCGATTGGATTTCCATTATGGAAAGAAAGTAAGGAGCTAGAGCTCAGAAGTAAGGACCAGCTCATATGGGCAAAGCCACTCTACTAGAGGGAGAGGAATGAGTACTCTCTCACCTCCTTAAAAGAAGATAGAGGGATTCTCTAGTACAGCTATAACTAGATGAGAAGGGACGAGCAAGGTCGTCCATACTTTCCATCTTGCTGAATACCGGGAGGTGAATAGGTTGGGTAGGACTACCAACAACCACTCAGGTAAAGGCTCGGGATCTATTTCCAAGATTTCATCTACGGCGTAGCTTATCGTTCGGTCAAGAGGACCAAAAAGATAGCGGGTGTTTCTCAAGGGACGAGAGAAAGATTAGGCGGTTGTCCCAAGGAACGCGATTCAGGTTACTCCTTAGGATTTCAAGATTTCCTTTGAGCACGAGATCTTTACTGGACGAGAAGTCTAGGGAGTTCAGAGTATGACTCTGTTAGAAAGTGTTGATTACTACTAGCAGTCAGTCGGTTGACTTAGCACGATATCTAGGTTAGAGGCGGAAAGTACTACTCCGAAGGAGAGTATTGATTACTAACATCAATCACCAATTGAATCATTAGTTCACTTGATACTTAACGCAGAAGGTACAATATTCGAATCCGAAGTCCTAATTCCCAAAAGAAGTTTGACTACCAATCGATATCAGATCAATTTCCTTAACACGAGTAAACGTGAACGGCTCTAACTTCGCATTGATGGAGTATGAGGTACGACACTGATAGGAAAACACAGGAAGTACCACAATCGGTGGTATGATGTCAGCAGACTAACATTGATAAATCAACTTCGAGAGTTCAACGTTGTTAGAGCAACATCAACGAAACAACACCTACAGGATAACCTCGGTGAACAACTTCACTAAAACAGGTTGTTAATATGTTATCGATAGGGGTACCTCACTAGAGGATAAGGTACAACACCAACAGCACGTAAGGTACAACCTTAACTGAAATTTGTTAACGGAGCAACGTCGACAAAACATTATCGGTTTTGAGGAATGAACAACAATCGATTCAAGACTAGGCTTGAGGTGGAAGTGTCGATAACAGTGTTACCAACGAAGTGAGGCTGAATGACTAATCCAACAAGATTACTAACAAGACGAGGTGGAATTAAAATTCCAACAAGATTACTAATGAGACGAGGTCGAATGACGATTCAAGGCCTAATGACGATTAAGAATCAAATGATGGTTCGAATTCAAATGACGATTCGAGTTTGAAGGATGATTCGATATCAAATGATGATTCTAAACTCAGAACGAGGTCTAAAATCTCAAAATCCCAAAACAAAATCAAAGCTGAATCCAAAATAGTCAAGACCAAATCCAAAAATAGCCCAAAACAATTCCTAACGCTCTAGTGAGATCGACGAGGCATATGATGATAAGAAACTCGGATGTAAACAATGCCAATCGGGTCTAACCTGACTTAAGGTGAACTACGCATGACGACGTCAAACAAGAATTCCACATAAGCAGAGACGTATAGCGATGTCAGAAGTGTTACGGTTCGAGAGGTGTTGCGATGCCAGTGTGTCGTGTGTGAGTGCGGGCTTTCGTGATGCTTGGTGAGTGTGTGTGTGTTCACCTGAAGCTCATCATTCCTAAAACCAATCTCTAACTCGGACATAATTCTATTATAACTACTCTAAGTATCGCAAAATTCACCTCTGAGTCGGACATAGGTGATCGATCCATGTCCCATCGTCACTGGTGAATATAGGTGATCATTTTATATTCACCGAGGTTTAATGAATTTTGATATACCCGACTTAGTTATACTAGCACCATGTCCTCTATATCCCGAATCATTCCCAAGGCTACTACAAGTATGTGAGCTCTAAGTTGGCTAATAAGATTACGCAAGGGAATTGTGTAACTATGTGAAAGGCATAGTGCGTATGTAAGCATGAGGACATACTTATTGGGCATGCTTAAGCATTAGGATATGCTTTATGTGCGTGCATGAGCATGAGGACATGCTCATAGTGTGTGCATAAGCATAAGGACATGCTAATGGTGAATTATTAAAATAGGTAGACTCAAATCGTCTACTAACAGGGCACACCTTCGACAAGTGTCCCATCAACCTGTTAAACAAATAAGCCATAAATATCTAATCAATTATCTCATTAATGAATTTGTCTAACATGTTCTCAATCATCTACATCCTTAAACTAGTCATACGCGAGGCTTCGATTAGGCGAGGAAGGCATGTGGCGGTCATAGGACTAAGTTTTCGAAAAAGTGGTTATAGTCTAGGTTTTGAAAATACCCGGTTCTCTATAACCTTGGCTCTTATACCAATCAGAACACCCCAAAATACGGTCTAGCGGAAGCATATGAACCTTTGGGTGCTACAATCTTGGTATCACAACATAAGGTACAAAGAATGGTTTTATCCCATTAAATTATAATAAGATTCATTAATTGAAAACCAAAAGTTTACATTAATGAAGTAAAGGAAATAGGCCCAATAAGAAGTTTAAAGCGCTCCCGATTATTCATCGAGTCGCCTATGACCATGCCCTGCCAAGCGTCTTCCAATAGTGAGCTATCGCCTTAAACTTGAGAACACATTCTAAAAGGTCACTACTTTGGTGAGTTCATAGAGTTTAGTTACCAAAATAATAGTTGACCTGATAGACTTTAACTACTATGTGCGACTAAGGCATATATATAATACACATTCCAATCAACAATCAATCCAATCAATAATTAATCCAATCAATAATCAACAACACACTCGAGATCTCAGCAGGGCCCCAAGCGACTTTAGCCAGCGCAGTCGTAGCAAGGCCGAGAACACTAGCTACCCTGGTCTAGGTCGGTCTATTCTTAGCTAGGTATCGCGTTATAGCATAGGAATGCTACCCTAGTCTAAGTCAACAAATGTCGCATGTCTAACCTTTCCTAGTCAACACATTAGCAATTTAAAAAAAGTAGTGGGGTCCAAGAAATAGTTTGCATTCACATAAACTCATAAGATATCAATCTACGATCAAATATTCCAAACAACGGTCATTCTCAAATAATGTTCACATATCCAGTTATGGTTCATTAAAAGCGACATGCATTCTCCACCAAAATAATTATGAAAACCTTTGAAAAGAGGGCTATGCAACTCACCTTAGCCATGAAATGCACTATTCACTATTGACACGACCGGCATCTAAAGCTAATATCCACGGCATCCGATGAAAGTACAAAGAGTACAATAGAATAGAGACGACGCAACCTAATGCGATACGATTATCTCAAAATATGACTCATATGATAAAGAAGTCGATAGAAAGTAATGTGTCCTAGTTTTCGTGGATCATTCATGTCGTTACTTTCAAAATTCCATTATCAATATCTCAAAAGTTTAGTTTTAACGTTTAGGTGTGGTAGTAAGGAACATAGACACGATGCACAACTCACACGAAGAGAAAAAGACATCGACAGACTCTATAAATTCGACAATACTCAAGCTAGTCAAATACTAGGAAGTGACGACAACTATTTATGAAATATAAATAGATTAACTTTCGATAATTTCCCCATAATCCCAAGCGTACATGTTTATAATAGAAGATAAGTTTACATATCGCTTAATTAATAAAATTTTCCCAATCGTTATTCGTAATTATACAAGTTTATAAGAAAGTGATTCATATAAGGTATATTAAGTAGTGTACTATAAATGACACGTTCGTTTATCCAACATTTCCAAACCATTATGACTTTAATAAGTTATCTTATCAAAATGGTATTCCTCAACAAGTTATAACTAGATATCTCGTTATTAGTTAAAAGGTGAAAAGGGAATACTTAGGCATATCGCGAAACAATTATATCAAACTCATTTCCGAGTCTAATATATTACTAGCAGGGTACCCGCGCGTTGCAGCGGCGGGTACCCTGAAATAATTTTTTTTGATGAATAATGCATTTTAGTTTATTATGTTCTTTTTAACAATTAATTTATGGATATCAAGAATTTCGTATAGCCCGTGCCAGTTCGGGCTCGAACCCGTTGGCCCGTGTCTGCTCCGGCTCGAGCCCGTTTGGTCCGCGCCGTTTCGGTCTCAAGCCCATTTGGCCCGTTGCCTGTTCGGGCTTGAATATTTGTATAACGTGCTTTATTATTTGTAGTAGTGAAATTTAATGCAGGAATTGTGTTTAATTTTGTTGTACAATATGATTGATAATTTGTATTTCTTATGTAAGGGGTGTTTTAATAACTGTATTAATTGTATTTATTGACCAGTTAAATAATTGACTACATTAAATAACATTAATGTGGTTTTTTATTGTACACTATGCTTCTTGTCTTGTACATCTGAAAATTATGTGCATTAAAATGTTGTACACTATGTTTCTTTTCTTGTAAGTAGTAGTTATTATAGTCATTAATAACATTGACCACTTTAATAGCATTAATGTTGTAAGTCTGAAAATAAGTCTGAAAATTACATCATGCTTATTTTGTTGTACACAATGCTTATTTTGTTGTAAATCTGAAAATTGGTTGCAACTATTGTACATTGTGCTTAAATGGTTGTAATTTTTGGTGAAGGGTGTTTTTAATAGCATTAATGTTGTTTGATAGAATTTTGGTCTTAAAATGACACCACACTTTATTTTGGTTGTACAATATGCTTACTTTGTTGTAATTTTGAAAATTGGGTGCATTAAAGTGTTGTAAACCATGCTTAATTTCTTGTACGTCTTAAAATTAAGAGTGAGGTGCCTTCGTGCATTATAAGTAGTATAGATATAGATACTGCTTAAGCAAAAACATTTAGTATGGTATATCTCATAATCAATATAACCAATGGGTCAAATGTTATTCCAAGTTTATAAAACGTAGTTGATCCTTATAACTTATACGTAATATTTGATATTAATTAACCACATATCTAGTCTAAATGACTACCACTCCGTTTTACAAGTATCTAGTTTATTGTTAACTCACGTTTCATATTGTTTATCCCGATAGTTCTATTCGGTATTTACGTAATTAATTTTCTATAATATCAGTCGTTAGTATATATATATATATATATATATATATATATATATATATATATATATATATATATATATATATATATATATATATATATATATATATATATATATATATATATATATATATAGTTAACCAATGATCGACACAAGTTTACCCGTTGATCTATACTATTAACCGTTTTGTCGGTTCCGATACCGATTATATAATTAATCATTTCATATTGCCCATAGCCCACTGTCTTATACCATTTGCCATTTTACAAGTTTCGACATTCTATAATAATGGTAACTTACGATCCCACAATACTTTTCCATTACTACCCGATTAATACCAAGCAAAACCCGAGAACCAAACAACCTATCAAAACAACAAATCCGGTCAAATCGAGACCAAGATCTAAATCGACGGCTCTAACCGACTCGAAACTAAACTAATTAAATCAACGTCGTTTTAAAATAATTATATCACACACGACCCATCAAATCAAACAAACACCCATCTATTCCTAAAAATAAATAAAACGAATGAATAATTAACCAAATCCAATTCCCAGTCAAGAATAAGCAACTCATACCCTTGCATTTTCTCCTGGTTCATTCTTGTGCACCAAATAAGGCAACATATTCAACGTGACTCACCACCAAATGATTTATCACATATTCACTTGCTACAAACACAAGTCCACACGTTTTTCATACCACACGAAACTGTTTAGCAAAAACGTTTTTAATCCATTTAAATGGTACTGCCACACGAACGATTTTTAAAAACGTTTCTAAACCTTGTTTTAACACTTTCATCCATGAACACACATCACTTCACATATATATATTATCGGTAAAACATAAAAATAGAAATATAATGAAACAAGTAGATTTTACCGAGAGGGAAAGAGAGACGAGAAGGATTGATGGCGTCTTTACGAGTACTACTCGTAACCAAGACCAAGCGAAAACCCTTTTAAAATGTTAACCAAGAAAACTCTAGTTATATGAATCTAAAAAATTAGATTTAGGGCGCATTAATGAGATTCGAGCGTGTGGCATGAAAATAGAACCACAAGGTCTTGATCTATCATCTAGGATAGGTGGTGTATGATGTAGGTGTGGCGAATTTGGCGAGACTGGCAATGCGGTCTTTGGAACCCTAGGGGTTGGTGGCAAGAAAATGTAGAGAGAGAAGGAGTGTTATGTGTGTGTTTTTATAGAGAGAGAAAATAAGTGAGTAAATGAGGGAAGTGTGAGTGGGTTCGGGTATATACACCCCTGGAGGGACCCAAATTGTAAAAAGAATAAACATAAGGGGGCAGCCATGAAACTTATCCAGGGACCATACACGTAACTTTGTAAAACTTTTGCTATATTAGGTTTGGGACTCGTTTGAACTAGCAAACAAAGGATTCGTGACTCGGGATTTACGCCATTGCTCTCATAATAATATTTTCAATAAAAACGATATATAATACGACTCGTAACTCAACTTAGATGAAACGATCACTTTAATTGTCGTTTCTCCCTTTACGACGCGTCAAGGAAATTAAGAGTTGTCACACTTCATCAAGTGTTTGAGGGAAAACGATGTCACATTCCCGTTCAATGCTAGTCGACAAGCCCCCAATAAAGCTTTCCAATAGTTTCTCATTATCAAGAACCATTTATGGTCACCGCAGTCTCAACTCTTGAAATCGACGGACATAGGTCGCAAGATCATATCCCTTCACAGCAAGATGATAAAACTATGTCTTTAACTTCCTAACTTCACTTCGGGAACAGTACTTCTTGACCATCAGCTTTTTAAATTCCTCCCACGTAGTACCGTAGGCATTCTCGAGTCCAATTGGCTGAGCACAAGAATTCCACCATGACAAGGCATGCTCCACAAGAGTACTTGTAGCATACTTAACCTTACAATCATCAGGACGGTTGCTACAAAGGAACACATATTCAGTCTTTTCAAACCACTAGGCTAAGCCAACTGCTCCTTCTGTTCAAAAACAAGTTTTGGTAGTGTTACGCACTCCCATATTTCCACTGCGAGAGCCTCAGTTGCATCGTGCTCTGCAAGTGCTGCAGCCACTCTGTCATTGATGAGCTTCTGGATAACAGCTAGGGTCATTGCTGCTTTCTTTGTTGGCATATTTCTATCAATCATTAAAAGTGTACGACACAATAGGTATTTGATCAATGTAAATAAATGCATCATGAAGGAATAGAACATTAATAACCTCCTAAGATAGCATAAGTTTAACATCATTAAATTGTACATTCACCATCATACAAAATAGATTTAATACTTGTTACACTGACTAACAAGATTTGCAAAACTAATGCAAGCTTCTTAGAAAATCTACTAACCGAGACTACTCATTTTAGTAAGTACAAAAGTAAATACTACAACGATACTAATGTACTACATATCAAATGACTCATATGGCTTTGGCTGACTAACAACTCCATAAGTGGCTAAAACATCAATATTGTCACTAGGGCGGACCTCTCCAAACTACATCTCGTACGTATCATGTTGCATGGTAAACATATAAGCTCGACTAAAACATCAATATTGTCACCGGGAGGACCCTCCAAACCACATCTAGTACATATCATGATGCATGGTAAACATCTGAGCTCTCATCTCTCCGAACTCACACAGAATATTGCGTCAGTCAATCATAGCAAGATCATCTCGCACCCCTACCTCATACTGGGCTCTCTCCACACTAGTCAATCTCCTCACTAGCTACTCAAAACCAGTCTCTGGACCTGTGGCTGTCATCTCACTACGGCCCAACCGCTCTATAAGGAATCTCATATCTAAGGCCAACAGCTCAATACAATGGCGTGCACCTATCGCCTAAGTCTGGACCGCAGCAACCTCGGATCGGCGTTCCCACAAATGTCGACCCATGGAGATAAGACGACTATGAAGTTTGTCAGTAATCTATCAAAGACGACTCATCTCATACCTAATAGCATAGGGTGTAACATGAGAGGCCGATGAAGACTCGCGAACCTCAGGAGTGGAACGTGGGCCTTCGATACTAAGGGTCCCACCAGAGGTGATGGCACGAGCAAAGCCGGTGATGTGCGGACTCATACGATATCTCCGATATTGCAAGTGATGGAGGCGATGGAAAGCTTCTTGCTCCTTTTCTTCATCCACATTGCACATCTCGAGTATTCTTGAAAGTCGCCCCTGGATCAATTTCCATCCTAAGGTCTTCCTCGTCTTGTGGTGAAAGTCATTACAGGATCAAAAACACATTCGGGAATAAGTGGTGCAAGCGTAGGTGATGGTGGTGCAACAGGACGGGATCAAATGGAGCGGGTTTAGAGATAGTTCTCTACAAAGGCATCCAAGGTCAAGGTCTTAGTTAAAGTTTCTATAAAATATTTTTCATAAATAGAAGAAATCAAAATAAAATAAAATGTGTAAAATCATAGTATTTATATAGGTGACATCCTAATGCTAAAATATCACATCAAGATTCAAAAGTGTAGTGGCACGGAAGGCGTAGGCTATATAGAATAAAAATATTTTGATGTAAAATCGGTTAAAGTTTAGGTTTTAAAACATGACCTATTTCTATATAACCTTGGCTCTGATACCAACTGTAACACCCCCCTCTCCAATTTTGTATAGCATCAAAAGACATTATGAGGTGCTACTTGTATGTGTGTTTTCACATACCTTTTATATATCAAAAACGGACTCAAAAGACCAAAAAATGACCATAAATGCCAAATATATGCTTGTTTGTGTGTTTGTGAATGTGTAGGTAACATATATATAAGATATTAGAAAAGTTTAGATTGAATTTGTGTTGGTAATTTGAAAATAAAGTGTTGGAAGATTCACATTTGGGAGTTAATACTTATAGTGTTGGAGTTAGTACTGATAGTGATATTAGAAAAGTATTAACTTGTTAGTACTAATAGTGCAAAAGTTAGTACTGATAGTGTTTGAGTTTGTACTGTTCTATATTAAGAATGTCGTGTATGGTCTGTAACAACATATCTTCTATACAAATAGAAGATATGATATATTCAATACATAGTTATCTCTGTAAGGGATCTCCTTAGTGTTAAAAAGAAGATCCTAGCTAGGTCAAGCATATACAAATACTCTAGCCTTCTTAAGAAAAGCTTCAAGGTTGTAAACCCTAGTAATAGGAGAGTACTCGTATTATTAACCAATAATATTGAAGCTATTGGTGTTACATTTGTGCTTACATTAATCTTCTAAGTACATTCAAGTAGATTCCGCATACTTGTGTGTATCTACAACAAAGTTTCTCATTGGTGTTTTGGAACCATCCAAGGCAACTACACGTTTACAAGCTAAGTGTTCTAGATCCAAGGTTTGGGACTCCACAAGTGGTATCAAAGCTTGTGTCCTGAAACTTTGTTTTTAGAAGATCCTGTGTGACAAATCTGAAGAAATGGATTTTGATTCAAGCAAATCCGGTGTTGTTACCAGAGTTCCTAAGTCGCAGCCTAATGAATATGAACTTTGGAGGATGCGCATAGAGTAGTACTTCTTGGTGCTTGATTTTAAGTCAGAGAACATTGTGATCAATGGATATTCCTACAAATCCATTGTTTCAAGAAGTGGTGGCAAAGTTGTCCTTAAAGACAAAGGTGAACCTATCACTAATGAAGAAATGACTCTAAGAGGAAATGATCTCAAGGTCGAAGTCTCCTTCTTATTGCATTATCTAATGATCATCAACTTAACTTCAGCAAACACAAGGATGCTCAGACTTTGTTCAAAGCCATTGAAACAATATTTGGTGGGAACTCTGTCACCAAGAAGACTCAGAAAGCTCCTTTGAAGCAAGAGTTTGAAAACTTCATTGCTGGTGCAACTGAGTCCATTGACTCATTTTACAATAGGCTTCAAAAGCTTGTCAGTCAACTAGCTGTATTGGCTGTGGACATCTCTCATGAGGACATCAATCTCAGGTTTGTTAGAAGTCTTCCATCACCAAAATGGGACACTCATATCATTGTATGAAAGAACAAGGCAGAATTAAAAACTATGGGGTTGGACAATCTGTTAAACAGCTTTAAGGTGATTGAAGAAGATATGAAGAGAGCTGAAGCTACATCTTCTAGTGTTGGATCACAAAACATAGCTTTTGTGGCTCATCCAGTCACTAGTGCTGATAAGGTCAGTTTTGGTGTTAGTACTTCTAGTACTAATATTAATACTGATTGTTTGGTTACCACTGCAGCAGGCATCAATGAAAGTACAATATATGCTTTCATCTTTGAGCAATAAAAGGAATCTCAGATCACCCATGATGATCTGAGACAGATCGATGAGAATGATATGGAAGAGATGGATATAAGGTGGAACATTGCCTTGATTAGTATGAGGGCAAGAAGGTTCATGAAAAGAACTGGAAAGTAGATTAAGATCAACGATGGAGATACTACTGGGTTTGACAAAGGAAAGGTAGAATGCTACAACTGTGGCAAGCTTGGGCATTTTGCCAGGGAATGCAGAAGCCCCAGGAATAAGGGAAAGAGTAGTGAATCTAATGATTCATCCTCTAAAGCAATGGTTGCTATTGATGGTGCTATATATGATTGGAGCTTCATGGCTGATGATGAGGAGAGTCCAATCAATATGGCTTTGGTATCTGAGGTACTTACTGAATCAAATTGCTCAGATACATGTGTCTCATTAAGTAAATATGGTCTCTTAAAATTGAATATGATAAATTGGCTGAAGAGTTTTCTAAAACCAGTTATAACTTAGCAAATCATAAAAGATGCTTAGCAGTTTTAGAAAAACAAATTGTACATTATAAAGAAAATGAGTCAAAATTTTTCAAGCAACTCATTGTACTTAATAGGAAATTTCTTTTAAAGACACCACCATAAGTGTGTTAAAGAAGAACTAGAGAGTCACACAAATTAAAGACAACATAGAACTAAGTGTTGACGCCTTAAAGAAACACAACATTATAACTCTAAGAAATTTGATAGATTCCTTGAAAAAGCACTAATTGGCAAAGCCAAATCAAAGTGGGTTATAAGACAAGACCACCATCATTGAGGTATTCCTCACCACCGGCATAGACCTTTAACACAATGGCTTAGAAGAGTTTAAGGCACCCACATTTGTACGTAAACCCATTGAGTCCAAGGCTGAAAAGACTAATGAGACCTTTGAAAGTGCCAGTGACACTTCCTTACCTGAGGTGTATGTGTTTGAAAACAAAAAGACAAGTGTAGATTCTAGTGAACCAAAGCAAGAACAGGCCACTAAACCTGTAAGACCAACTGACAAACCTATTAGGAAGCCTGTAAAATATGCTGAGATGTATAGAAATAGGTCATCTAGTCCTAGAGATAACAAAATAAACTGGAACCAGCTAAAATCTGAGCAACTAGGAGATGAATTTGTCATGTATAATAAATCTTGTTTTGTGTGTGGATGTTTTTCTCATCTGCAGGCTCAATGTAGTCACCCTATGAGACCTCAACCCATCATGACTCCAAGAGCAGTTCTTCTTAAAACTGGCATAAAATCTTTGAATACTACAAGGCCAGTTAATCGCTAGACCACAACCCAGTATTTGGTGAAAACCTAAAAGAAACTTTTCAAAATCACCATCTACTTCACCAAGGCCCTTTAATGCTAGAGCATCACAAACCTTTAAATCTTATGATGAACAAATCAAGTTTTACAAGAAAAAGGTTAATACTTATGAGCCAAAACTTAATACTTATAGGCCAAAAGTTAATACTTTTAAGCCTAAAATGAAAACTGTTGGTTCTAAAGTGAGTGTTGTTGGGGGAATCAAGGGCAATGTTGTTAAGCCCTCAGCTTGTTGGGTTAGAGAGACTACTCAACCCAACAGTGCATTAGTTACTCTCAATAAATATGATTACATTGATACACGAGGCAGATCCAAGTCAGTAATGGCTTGGGTCCCCAAAAGGAACTAATTTCCTTTATCTTGTATGCATGGACAATCCAACAATAATGATGATCTTGACTATTCGAGACCTTTGGGTGTTCGAGCACATATTTGAAATCTATCCTATCTTCGAGACTTCACCGATTCGAATGGAGGATATGTTTCTTTTGGAGGTGGTATAGGTGGAAGAATTACTGGTAAAGGCACAATCAAGACTGTAATTTGGACTTTGAAGATGTATACTATGTGAAAGAACTCAAATACAATCTATTCAGTGTGTCACAAATGTGTGACAAGAAGAATTTTGTTCTATTCACAGATACTGATTGCTTGGTTTTATCTCCAAAATTTAAGTTGCCTAGTGAAGATGAGGTACTTCTTAAGTTTCCTAGGAAAAGCAATCTGTACAGTGTAAGTATGAAAAACATAGTGCCCAAAGAAAACCTTACATGTTTAGTTGCTACAGCTTCTTTGGATGAATCTATGTTATGGCATAGAAGGCTAGGTCATGTGAACTTTAAGGTAATAAATCTTTTAGCTAAAAATAACCTTGTAAGAGGTTTACCTTCAAAAAGATTTGAAAATAAACAGACCTGTATTGCATGCCTCAAGGGAAGCAGCATAGAGCCTCTTGTAAGCCCAAGATTTTTAACTCTATCACCCAACCACTTCATATGCTGCACATGGACTTATTTGGCCCTACCTCTATTAGCATCCTTAATTTTAAGAAGTATTGTTTGGTTGTGACTGATGATTTTAGCAGATTTACTTAGGTTTTCTTCATGAATACTAAGGATGAGACCAGTGAAATCCTTAAGTCATACATAAATGCAGTAGAGAACCTTGCTAATAAGAAAGTTAAAATCATTAGGTGTGATAATAGGACAGAGTTTAAAAACCAAGTAATGAATGATTTCTGTCAACTTAAGGGTATTAAAAGGGAATACAATGTAGGTAGGACTCCTCAGCAAAATGGGGTGGCTGAAAGGAGAAATAGAACATTGATAGAGGCTGCTAGGACTATGTTAGCAGATTCTAAGTTGCCCACAACATTAAAATTTGAGGGATTAATCTTGCTTGTTATGTTTAGAACATGGTACTGGTAGTAAAGCCTCATGGCAAGACTCCTTATGAGTTGTTTTTAGGTAGAAAGCCTACCCTAGACTTTCTTAAAGCTTTTGGGTGTCATGTCTCTATTCTCAATACCATTGACCACTTAGGTAAGTTTGATGGAAAATCTGATAGTGGATATCTTGTTAGCTACTCCTTAAATAGTAAAGCCTTTAGGGTTTATAATTCTAGAACCAGAAGGATAGAGGAGAATCTGCACATAGAGTTTCTTGAGGACAAACCTAGTATAGAGGGGCAAGGACCAAAATGGCTTTTTGACATTGATATGCTAACAGAATCTATGAACTATGTGCCTGTTTTTGTGGATTCTAACATTATTGTAGGAGAAAAGGAAGGTCCTGATGCAGATTCTGATGATGATGATGACTGTGTTATATTGCCCATTTGGAAGGCAACTCAGTTGGAAGCACTTCTTGGGGAAGAAAACAAGGAAGATGATCGACCTCTAAAGACCAATGATTCTAATCTTTGAAGGAGGTGTAACCAATACGAGATGACACGATGGTAAAACTCAGTGATCGGTACTAATGTGGTTAATCTTGATAAGCCACATGTTAGTCTTGATAAGCGTAATTTAGTCTCGATGGTCCCCATTTCATTCCATTAGTTAATCTGAGAGGTTCTTGATCCCTATGGTAAAGCTGATGAGATTGATTTAACTAATATAGCTTCATCTTATGTTGTTCCTACTACACCACACAGAAGAATTAATCAGGATCATCCCTTGAAGAATGTTATTGGGGATGTTCATGTTGAAAGAACTACAAGATCTAAAGTTCAGCATAGTGAGACTGGATTCTTTAGTGCCATTTATGAAGAAAGGATCCATGGGGACACACAAAAATGTCTCTTTGCTTGTTTTGTTTCCCAAGTAGAACCAAAGAAAGTCTACAAATCTCTTGAAGATGAATCACGGTAGAAGCAATGCAAGAAGAGCTTCTCGGTTCAAACTTTGAATGTATGGGTTACGGTGGATCTTCTTGAAGGCAAGAGAGCTATTGGCACTAAATGGGTTTCGAAACAATAAGGATGAAAGGGTGTGGTAATAAGGAACAAGGCTAGGCGGTGGCTCAAGGGTATACACAACAGGAAGAGATTGACTATGAAGAGGTCTTTGCTCTAGTGGCAAGGATTGACACTATCCGACTATTCATGGCCTATGCATCATATAAAGACTTCAAAGTATACCAGATGGATGTGAAGAGCGTTTTCCTCTATGGGAAGATTGAGGAGGAGGTATATGTCTGTCAACCTCCTGGCTTTGAAGATCCAACCTTTCCTGACAAAGTTTACAGGGTTCAAAAGGCACTCTATGGTCTGCATCAGGCCCCACGAGCTTGGTATGAAACTTTAGCCAAGTATCTTTTGGGCAATGGCTTCGTAGAAGAGGAAGATTGATCGAGACTCTATTCATCAAGAATGTGAAGAATGATATCTGTTGGTTCGAGATATGTAGATGACATTATATTTGGTTCAACCTAGCAGGATCTATGCAGAGAATTTGAAAATTTGATGCATGATAGGTTTCAGATAAGTTCTATGGGAGAACTCACCATCTTTCTTGGGCTACAAGTCAAGCAGAAGACATATGGCATATTTATCAATCAGGATAAGTATGTCAAGGAGATTTTGGTGAAGTTTGGCTATGAAAATACAAAGATTGCAAGAACTCCTATGGAGCACAATAAGCCACTACTTCCAGATGCTGATGGTAAAGAAGTTGATCAGCACCTCTAAAGGTTAATGATTGGATCATTGATGTATTTGACTGCCTCCAGACCAGATATTATGTTTGCAGTGTATGCCTGTGCAAGATTTCAAGTCTCTCCAAAGCTTTCTCATATGCATGTTGTTAAAAGAATCTTTAGATATCTGAAAGGCCATGCTTACCTAGGCCTTTGGTATCCTAAGGACTCGCCCTTTGATCTGGTAGCTTACTCTGACAGTGATTATGCTGGGGCAAGTTTTTATAGGAAGTCAACCACGGAGGATGTCGGTTTCTTGGTGATAGGTTGATTTTATGGCGACAAGAAGCAAAGCATTGTGGCAAACTCTACAACTAAGGTCGATTATGTAGTCGCTACAAGTTCTTTGTGGTCAAGTCCTCCGGATTCGAGAATCGATGCTTGATTATGGGTATAATTTTATGGATACTGTCATTTACATAGATAACAACAAGACTACATGCATTATAAAAATCTAGATGCTCATTCTAAAACTATACACATTGAGATAAGACATCACTTTATAAGGGATGTAATGAAAAGAAACTCATTCAAGGTTGATAGGATTGATACTGAGTTTAATGTTGCAGATCCTTTAACAAACGCTTTTGAATTGGGAAGGTTTAGTACTTGGTCACCAATATTGGGATGCTTCATCCATAATATGTCTTATCTATCTCTATTTTCTAAAGTTTTATCGGACTATTCATGGCACATGCATCATATAAAGACTTCACAATATACGGATGGATGTGAAGAGTGCTTTCTTCTATGGGAAGATTGAGGAGGAGGTATATGTCGGTCAACCTCCGGCTTTGAAGATCCAACCTTTCCTAACAAAGTTTCTGAGGTTCAAAAGGCACTCTATGGTGCATGTCGGACCCCAAGAGCTTGGTATGAAACTTTAGCCAAGTATCTTTTGGGCAATAGCTTGAGAAGAGGGAAGATTGATCAGACTCTATTCATCAAGAATGTAAAGAATGATATCCTGTTGGTTCAGATATATGGAGATGATATTATTTTTGGTTCTGATCACTACATTATTTTACGCGCTATTAATGTTATATCTTTGGTTATCGCTACATGGTTTCAAGTTTATATGACGGTTTTTATAAATCGATCTAGTATATTATGGTGCGATCTGGTTTGTTTGGTGATTATAATCGATCTAGCGTACTGAAACTCTTTAGGGTTTTTATTTTTGAATATATGTTTGTGTGGGCTTAATTGTATAATCAAAGCCGCTTGGTTTTAGTTAGTTATTTTGATGGTGTGGTTCGTTCTTCTTTGCATATCACGTGTCCATTAGTGTGTTGTTTGTCAACTACTTGTTTTATCCAAGATGTCCGTATGATGTATGTGGGTTTAGAGATGTAAGTCAAGTTGAGTAACTTGTTCAAAAACCTCTCTTTTCTACCAACGATCTGTATTCAATTCCTACTCTTTTTGGTCATGTGATGGAGAAAAAGAAGTTAGGGTTTAACCCTAGTGTTGGTTGGTATCACATTACTATGATGTCGCATATTGGATTGCTTTTATTTTTTGCGGTTTGTACTATGATGCTATGGAAAGTTAGGGTTTATTACAAACCCTATGTTGGTTATGAACTCTATGTTGGTTTGATCGCTGTTCGGTTAAGCGCATGTGGTACATTCTAATCAAGTTGTGGTATATGCTGCCGTATTGTTATTTGTTGAAAGTTAAGTTTGAAGGGTCTTGTTTAAAACCCTTTGTATCATCATGTTGGTTCGATCAAATTCGATTTGCTATGGATTCCACTCTTATCAGGTTATTAGATTATGCTTCATTCATAATACTAATAGAAGTCGCAAATGTATTTGTTTTGGAATATTCACTTGGAAGTTGAGGAAACTTGGTTATGGGTTTCTTCATGTACAAGATCTGGATCGCTAAGATGACGAAGAAGACTCAAGTGTTTATTTGAGTTGTAATGTATTGTATTTTATTTTTAGTCATTGTTAGTTATTTGGATTTGTAAGTTATAAGAATGGCCTGTCATTCTTATATAGTGGTTTGGTCGTGTCCTAAGGGACTGGGATGAGGGATTCACTCTCATCCATTGTACTTCAATGTTTTTTTGGTTAATATACTTTACCAGGGTGCAGGATTACTCCCCTTTACCCAAAAATTTTTATTTTTGGTTCAACCAAGCAGGATCTATGCAGAGAATTTGAAAAGTTGATGCATGATAGGTTTCAAATGAGTTATATGGGAGAACTCACCTTCTTTCTTGGACTACAGGTCAAGCAGAAGACAGATGGCATATTTATCAGTCAGGATAAGTATGTCAAGGAGATTTTGGTGAAGTTTGGCTATGAAAATACAAATATTGCAAGCACTCCTATGGAGCACAATAAGCCACTACTTCCGGATCTTGATGGTGAAGAAGTTGATCGGTACCTCTACGGTCAATGATTGGATCATTGATGTGTTTGAACGCCTCTAGACCGGATATTATGTTTGCGGGGTGTGCATGCAAGATTTCAAGTCTCTCCAAAGCTTTCTCACATGCATGTTGTTAAAGAATCTTTAGATATCCGAAGTCCATGCTTACCTAGGCCTTTGGTATCCTAAGGGCTATCCCTTTGATCGGTAGCTTACTCGGCGGTGATTATGCTAGGGCAAGTCTTGATAGGAAGTCAACCGGGAGGATGTCGGTTTCTTGGTGATAGGTTGATTTCATGGCGATACAAGAAGCAAAGCATTGTGGCAAACTCTACAACTAAAGTGAGTATGTAGCTACGCAAGTTGTTGTGGTCAAGTCCTCTGGATTCAAAATCAGATGTTTGATTATGGGTATAATTTTATGGGCACTTTGTCATTTACATAGATAACAACGATTACTACATGCATTATAAAAATCCAGTTGCTCATTCTAAAACTAAACACACCGAGATAAGACATCACTTTATAAGGGACTAAAATGAAAGAAACTCATTCGAGGTTGATAGGATTGATCACGAGATTAATGTTGAGATCTTTTAACAAAAGCTTTTGAATTGGGAAGGTTTGATGCTTGGTCACCGATATTGGGATGCTTCATCCATAATTTTCTTATCTCTCTATTTTGTAAAGTTTTATTAGACTATTCATGGCCTATGCATCATATAAAGACTTCACAGTATACGAGATGGATGTGAAGAGTGCTTTCCTCTATGGGAAGATTGAGGAGGAGGTATATGTCTATCAACCTCCCGGCTTTGAAGATCCAACCTTTCCTGACAAAGTTTACAGGGTTCAAAAGGCACGCTATGGTCTACATCAGGCCCTAAGAGCTTGGTATGAAACTTTAGCCAAATATCTTTTGGGCAATAGCTTCAGAAGAGGGAAGATTGATCAGACTCTATTCATCAAGAATGTGAAGAATGATATCCTGTTGCTTCAGATATATGTAGATGACATTATTTTTGGTTCAACCAAGCAGGATCTATGCAGAGAATTTGAAAAGTTGATGCGTGATAGGTTTCAGATGAGTTCTATGGGAGAACTCAACTTCTTTCTTGGACTACAGGTAAAGCAGAAGACTGATGGCATATTTATCAGTCAGGATAAGTATGTCAAGGAGGTTTTGGTGAAGTTTGGCTATGAAAATACAAAGATTGCAAGCACTCCTATGGAGCACAATAAGCCACTACTTCGGATCTTTGATGGTAAAGAAGTTGATCGGCACCTCTATAGGTCAATGATTGGATCATTGATGTATTTGACTGCCTCGGACCGGATATTATGTTTGCGATGTATGCACGTGCAAGATTTCAAGTCTCTCCAAAGCTTTCTCACATGCATCTTGTTAAAGAATCTTTAGATATCGAAGGCCATGCTCACCTAGGCCTTTGGTATCCTAAGGACTCTCCCTTTGATCCGGTAGCTTACTCGGCGGTGATTATCTTTGGGCAAGTCTTGATAGGAAGTCAACCACGGGAGGATGTCGGTTTCTTGGTGATAGGTTGATTTCATGGCGGTACAAGAAGCAAAGCATTGTGGCAAACTATACAACTAAGGCTGAGTATGTAGCTTCTACAAGTTGCTATGGTCAAGTTCTCTGGATTCAAAATCAGATGCTTGATTATGGGTATAATTTTATGGGCACTGTCATTTACATAGATAACAACAGTACTACATGCATTATAAAAAATCCAGTTGCTCATTCTAAAACTAAACACATTGAGATAAGACATCACTTTATAAGGGATGTAATGAAAAGAAACTCATTCAAGGTTGATAGGATTGATCTTGAGTTTAATGTTGCGAGATCTTTTAACAAAAGCTTTTGAATTGGGAAGGTTTCGATGCTTGGTCACGGTATTGGGATGCTTCATCCATAATATGTCTTATCTCTCTATTTTGTAAAGTTTTGTCGAGACTATTCATGGCCTATGCACCATATAAAGACTTCACAGTATTCGGATGGATGTGAAGAGTGCTTTCCTCTATGGGAAGATTGAGGAGGAGGTATATTTATGTCAACCTCCCGGCTTTGAAGATCCAACCTTTCCTGACAAAGTTTACAGGGTTCAAAAGGCACTCTATGGTCTGCATCAGACCCCAAGAGCTTGGTATGTAACTTTAGCCAAGTATCTTTTGGGCAATAGCTTCAGAAGAGGGAAGATTGATCAGACTCTATTCATCAAGAATGTGAAGAATGATATCCTGTTGGTTCAGATATATGTAGATGACATTATTTTTGGTTCTGATCGCCACATTATTTTATGCGCTATTAATGTTATATCTTTGGTGGATTACGATCGCTACATGGTTTCAAGTTTATAGGACGGTTTTTATAAATTGATCTAGTATATTATGGTGCGATCTGGTTTGTTTGGTGATTATAATCGATCTAGCATCTTGAAACTTTTAGGGTTTTTATTTTCAATTATATCTTTGTGTGAGCTTAATTGTATAATCAAAGCCGCTTGGTTTGGTTAGTTATTTTGATGGTGTGGTTCGTTCTTCTTTGCATATCACGTCTCTATTAGTGTGTTGTTTTATCCGACATGTTCGTATGATGTATGTGGGTATAGAGATGCAAGTCAAGTTTGAAGGTAACTTGTTCTAAAACCTCTCTTTTCTACCAACGATTTGTATTCAATTCCTACTCTTTTGGTCGTGTGATGGAGAAAAGAAGTTAGGGTTTAACCCTAGTGTTGGTTGGTATCACATTTCTATGATGTTGCATATTGGATTGCTTTTATTTTTTGCTGTTTGTACTATGATGCTATGGAAAGTTAGGGTTTATTACAAACCCTAGGTTGGTTATGAACTCTATGTTGCTTTGATCGTTGTTCGGTTAAGCGCGTGTGGTACATTCTAATCAAGTTGTGGTATATGATGCCGTATTGTTATTTGTTGGAAGTTAAGTTTGAAGGGTCTTGTTCAAAACCCTTTGTATCATCATGTTGGTTCAATCAAATTCGATTTGCTATGGATTCCACTCTTATCAGTTATTAGATTATGCTTCATTCATAATACTAATAGAAGTATAAATAGATTTGTTTTGGAATATGCACTTGGAAGTTGAGGAAAATTGGTTATGGGTTTCTTCGTGTACAAGATTTGCATCGCTAAGATGACGAAGAAGACTCAAGTGTTTATTGAGTTGTAATGCATTGTATTTTATTTTAGTCATTGTTAGTTATTTGGTTTGTAAGTTATAAGAATGGCTGTCATTCTTATATAGTGGTTTAGTCGTGTCCTAAGGGATGAGATGAGGATTCACTCTCATCCATTGTACTTCAATGTTTTTTTTGTTAATATACTTCACCAGGGTGCAGGATAACTCCCCTTTACCCAAAAAAATATTATTTTTGGTTCAACCTAGCAGGATCCATGCAGAGAATTTGAAAAGTTTATGCATGATAGGTTTCGAGATGAGTTTATGGGAGAACTCACCTTCTTTCTTGGGCTACAAGTCAAGCGAGAAGACAAATGGCATATTATCGGTCGGGATAAGTATGTCAAGGAGATTTTGTGAAGTTTGGCTATGAAAATACAAAGATTACAAGCACTCCTATGGAGCACAATAAGCCACTACTTCCGGATGGTGATGGTGAAGAAGTTGATCGGCACTGTGCGGGTCAATGATTGGATCATTGATGTATTTGACTGCCTCGGACGGATATTATGTTTGCGGTGTGTCCACGTGCAAGATTTCAAGTCTCTCAAAGCTTTCTCACATGCATGTTGTTAAAAGAATCTTTAGATATCTAAAGGCCATGCTCACCTAGGCCTTTGGTATCCTAAGGACTCTTCCTTTGATCGGTAGCTTACCCTAACGGTGATTATGTTGGGGCAAGTCTTGATAGGAAGTCAACCACAGGAGGATGTCAGTTTCTAGGTGATAGGTTGATTTCATGGCAGTATAAAGCAAAGCATTATGGCAAACTCTACAAGTAAATTTGAGTATGTAGGCTGCGCAAGTTGTTGTGGTCAAGTCCTCGATTCGAATCGGATGCTTGATTATGGGTATAATTTTATGGGCATTGTCATTTATATAGATAACAAGATTATATGCATTATAAAAATTCCGGTTGCTCATTCTAAAACTAAACACATTGAGATAAGACATGACTTTATAAGGGATGTAATGAAAAGAAACTCATTCGGGTTGATAGGATTGATCTTGAGTTTAATGTTGCGGATCTTTTAACAAAAGCTTTTGAATTGGGAAGGTTTCATTACTTGGTCACCGATGATGGGATGCTTCATCCATAATATGTCTTATCTCTCTGTTTTTAAAGTTTTATAAAGCGGTGGTTATTCTTGATTGTTATCTAGTTAATCTTGCTAGTGTAAAGTTAATCTGGATTATCAAGAAAATCTCTTGGATTACATTTTCTTGGTTTTGGACTAACCTTTCGGGCATAGCACAAGCGATATGGATGTGGTTTGGTGACCGATTATTCTGACAAGTGTGGTTCTTTCACTTATGCTCATTCTGATTTAACCACATGATGGAAGTTGCTATAACTCTGGATTTTGTGATGCCAAAGCATTATGTGGCATTTTGTGGTATTAATAAACATGAATTGATGGTATCAGTTAGTCAGGTCATTCTGCACTAACCCACTCTTTGCCATTCTATCTGTTTACAGATAATGTGACTAGTCCAAGGGCATCTGGCTTAGAGAACAACGAGCAACCATGAATCCATCAATTGTGTTGGAGGCAACACCTGCCACGAGCTTGAAACCCTGTCCGGAAGACCCTTTTAATGGGACTATCCATCACAGGCAGTGCTATGCACTGACACCTTGGTATTCACCAAACCAGAGGCCATGTGAGGCCGGCCTTGATTAAGTGTCTGTCACCAAACTTAATCCCTTCAAAATTGGGGTTCAGTAATATAATTTCCAAACTATAAGATAATACTGATGGGTAAAGTTAATATTGATGGTTATAAGTTAGTACTGATAAGTCTAGTTAGTACTGATGAACTAGCCGTTAGTACTTATTCCAAAGTCAGTTATGCAATGATTTCTTTTGCAAATTGGGTTGTTACAAATCATTCCTTTATATAAGGGTTTCTAATTGGTTTCTCTTCACTTATTACCATAAATATTTACAAGACGGTTCCACCAAAATTCTCCAACTCTCGTATATTGCATAACTTTTCAATTTCTTTCACCACAATTCTCTAAAGAATTTTGCGATCAAATCCGCTTTACTAACCGTCATTCTTATTGCTCATGGCTCCTATTGATTTTCTTGATAAGCACAACATGGTGGCGTGCTTGGACTTGCTGAAGGCAATGAAGAATTCTCGAGATAGTAGCTTACCTAAATAGAAGCGACATCGGGTTTGCTTTACTCTTAAACCCTACTATCTTATGTACCCTATCAGGAAGTTTTGGCAAGCTGCTATTGCCTCAACAACTCGGGAAGGGTCCAATAGTTAATTGGCACGGTGGATGGTGCCCAAATTGTTATTTGAAGCTTCTCTCTAAGGGAACATCTTCATCTTAGGGATCTTGAAGGTATTAGCACTTTTCGACCACTAACATAATTGAACAACTCTTATCGATGGGGTATAGGCATGACAACACTTTTAACTTTCATAAAGTAAGTTTTCCCCACAATGGTGATGTGCCGGTTGGTGCAAGTTTTAAATTTATAAAGGTGAATTACCAATATTACCAATAACACATACGAGCAAGTATACTCGTCCGTTATAGCAAGATTATGAAGGTAAGTCGGGATGGTTCGCGAGGATTTGAGTGAATCTAAGCACAAGTTTGAATTAACGAGTCTATCAAAACATATAACAAAGCAAATAGATATAATGAAATTCAGATGATTAAAAACTACACTTGCTTAAACTAGTATCATATCATAGATTAATGTGATTGTGTTAACTACTTAACATGTTGGTTGTGATAATTAGTTGAAAACTAATCTATTGTTCTTACAAGTTAAACCTTCGTCAAGATTTTAGTTCATAAAAACAAGCTTTAAGTTTAACCAATCAATTCAAGATCAATTCAAGTTTCATAAGTCTACATCAATAAACTTAAACACAAAAACATCCACTTGTTCATCAAATTGCTTAAGAAATGGTCAATACAAAAGGTAACCGATCATAGACAAAAGGCTACAATTGATTCTCAACAACTAATCTTACGACCATTTAGATGTTTCCAACCAATCCAATTTGATAATCAAAAAGCGTTTCTATTACAACCACACCTTAGTTCCTTTGTATAATCAAGAATAATGGGTAAAAACAATCATCCATAGACAAAATGATTATGACTAGTTGAAAAACACGAAGTTCTTTCGACCCCAACGATTACTATCAATTAGCCAAACTTGATTAACAAATGTCACTATGAAACTTTAGCACAATTGGATCTTAGAATTAACTTGAAATTGAATTAAAACATGTTAACACAATCACTAACTAATCATATGATAATCAACATCATTTAAGCAAGTGTATAAAGAAACTAGCCACTCATAGCAAACATGAACATAAACTCATAACTTTGATCATTAGAAAACATGATTAAAAGTCTTACAATGCTTGGAATAAGATTACAAATGATGAAGTAATGATTCCCAAAGGATCGTGGTGGACTTCTTGGTGTTTTGGCCTCCAAAGGTGGAACTACGGAACTCCAAACTTCTACGGATTTCTAAGGACGAATTTTAAGAGTTTAAGGCTTGGTTTGATGAGTAGAGATTTGTAATTGAGGTGTGTCTCATATGCTCACAATTAGCCTCTATTTATACTAATTCCAAGGCCTAGGGTGTTAAATGCTTAACTTGGCCTCCAAGGAGTAAGGAAGGGACTAGAATACACCAAGAGAAGGACCTAGAATCGTTTGGATGCAAAGGGAAGCTTAGTGATGAAGATTTGACAAGCTGCGGCTTCTCCAACCGGATCGGTCATATGACCAACCGATCCGGTTGGTCTTCAATAATAACACACCGACCGATCCGGTTGCGGGTTGCGACCGATCGGTTGGTTATGGCAAAACACTAATTCGACCAACTTCCAACCGATCCGGTGAAGGTGTAACGGATCGGTTGGATCTTCGAGATACAAAACTTGATCTTTTCTCTTCACTATGTCTTGTAGAACTTGGTTCTTCAATCACTAAAGTCTTCAAAGGTCCTTGAGATTTAGCTTTCTTGAAGCGGGAATCTTGATTAGTGCATATTTCCACATTTTCCTCCATTTCCCTGCACTTGGTTATAAATACTAGACAAACATCTCTAGATACGATTAAGTACTAAAATCACGCAAATATAACCAAATAATGAGATATAAAAGTACACATAATGCTACTAAAACATGCACAATCGGTGTTATCAAATTCCCCACACTTAAACTTTGCTTGCCCTCAAGCAAATCTAGGAAAAACATCCTTTGGTACAAGATCGTGATTATGAAAAATGTGATGCAAATCAACCAAGTATAAATCGAGAGAAGATTCATCAATTATGCTTTATAAAGGTGAAACATCAAGATGTTTGACAATATCCAATGATTTTCTTGCATGATTAACATTTCAAAACACCTCACGAAAAATAATGGAATATAATTCACTCAATCACTCATTTTAGTGGAGTAACAAGATAAATCACACTCATTGCTCGATCGTGATTAGATTATTACCATAAGCTTGTACAAGAAACAAAACTCCACCGGCGTGGCGTGAGCACCAAGTAAAAACATCTAAAGAGGGCTTTTATTCGGGTTATAATGATAGGCTTGGGTTAAGGGTATGGATAAGGCATGGGAATGTTAATGAAATTGGTGTTAAAATAAAAATGAAATCAAGTCTAATACCCAGTTGCTAGCTATCAAACATTCCACGAACCAAATAAATGATTATAGCTTTGCTTTCTTCTTTTCCACTTTCCTGACTTTTTGCTTTGCCATGACAATTGTTCTTGATCATAGCACATTGGCTATTATTTCCATACTTTCAACACAATTTTTTTTTTTTTTTTTTTGAACATAAACATAATGCATGGCTCAATCAATCACATAGGATGTGGTACTCATAATCATTTGAACAATCTTCACTTTCCATGAAACTAGCAACCAACCGTTAGACATTGATATGGGATAGGCTAAGGTTTAAAGTGTAAAATCTTTTTGTATTTTCTGGGTGAAGCAAAAATGAAAGGGATGGCTCGGAAGGTGTAACTAGGGGTATCTAGTGCTAAAAATGAGCACTACAAATGGGTCCATGTGGGTGGTTAACTAACCAATGAGGCTAGCTAATATATCATTAGATGTAAAATGGAAGGCCATTTGGGTTAAATCCTAAGGTGCCTCTTTATCACACGAATTTACTTATATCGCATACGAATGCAATCTCACTGCTGATGCAGTAATGATTTACAAGCACAAGTTCTAGAATAAATAAAATCACCGGCACACTCATAACAAAAGCTCTAAGCATAAAAGATGTATGCTAATAAGAAATAGGCTCAAATCCTCACAATTTAGTGGAAAGGGTATAATATGTGTTAGCAAATGTTATCGATCCCAGAATGGATTGCAATAGTAATCGGAACACATCTCGAAATTTCAAATATTACCAATTTTACCAGTGGAATGATCCAGTTATTCTAATAGATAATCCTAAAAGTGTGAAAACAACTAGATCACAAGGGCAAACAAAATTTTAAATTTAAGCATGAAAACTCTAATTTTCCTATTCACCCCCCACTTAAGTTAGACATTGTCCTCAATGATAAGCGAACTTCAAAGTATAGAAATAGGAAAATAGAGATGAAACCAGATATGTCAACGAGTTTATCGACTTAAAATTTCTTCTTCATTCTGGCGTCCTTTGGAGAAATCATTACACACACAATCTTATAAACAAACAAAGGTTTTATTAAAGGATGGCACCCCCCACTTAAGTTCAACCAAAGGTTTAAAACTTTGGGGAGTGACCACAGAAAATCAAATCTGAAACACGGGTTGCCTCCAGAAGCGCTTGTTTTATTATCGAGTCATCGGCTGACTCGAGTCTTCCAATTTATTTATTTGCAAGGCGACTTTGAACATTGTAAAGTTCGGGGATGTACATGAATTCTTCACCGGTAGCTTCAATATCGTCCCAGACGAACTCGTGATTGGTTTCCATGGAGCAGTTTGTGGGATTCTTCCGGAAATGGTGCTACAAAGGTGATAGTTTGAATTCATTCTCATGGTGTCTCGAGGACAACATCATATTGAAACTTCATTCGTTTGCTCCTTGTCGTAGTATAACTTGATTCGGTGTCCATTAACAATGAAACTTCCACCTTGTTTGTCATAGAGTTCGACATACCGGATGGATATCCATGTTTAACGACATATGGTCCAAACCATTTTGGTTGTAACTTAGGAGCTTTGAATTTGAATTTCATGTTAAAAGCGAACTTTATCTCGGCTTTGAATTCTTTTGAATTCGTAGCTTTTATCATGATAAGCTTTTGTTACGGCTTTATCTGGTTTGGAGTTTTCATAAGCTTGGAGTCTTAATTCATCGAGTTCGTGCAATTGCGAAATCTTTTCTCTCCGGCTATTTTGAGATCGGTGTTACAATGTCGGCGCCCAATAAGCACGATGTTCAACTTGAGCGGCAAATGACAAGTCTTCCCATACAAGAGTGCATGAGAGTTGTACCAATTGGTGTTTTATAAGCCGTCGAAATGCCCCGAGCATCGTCAAGTTTTCTTGCCCATAATGGCGGATTGTCTTTTCTTTTTTTTCGGTATTCTTTTGAGAGCTCTGTTGGTATTTTCGACTTGACCACTAGTTTGTGGATGATAAGCGATCGCAAATCGATGATGAACTCCATATCTTTTCATGGTTTTCCATTTGTTGATTGCGAAATGAGTTCCTCGATCGCTTATGAGTGCTTTGGGAATTCCATAACGAGCGAAAAGCTTTTGAGAAAATTAACGACGACACGAGCATCGTTTGTCGGTAAAGCTTGACACGCCCATTTGGACACGTAATCTATAGCGAGAATGTATTGAATTTGTGGGATTTAGGGAAAGGTCCCATGAAATCTATTCCCCAAATATCGAATATTTCACACACTTGAATGCTTGTTAATGGCATTTCATCCCTTCGAGAGAGATTGGTGGTTCTTTGACAAGCGTCACGATTTTGAACAAGTGTATGTGCTTCTTTGAATATTGTTGGCCAATAGAATCCGACATCAAAAACTTTCTTAGGCGTGGTGGAAGGACCATAATGTCCCCAGTTGGGCCATGGTGACATTCGTCAAGAATTTTCTGAGTTTGGAACCAAAATACATCTTGGATCATCCCATCGGGACACATTTGAAAAGATATGGCTCTTCCCAAAAGTAGTATTTGAGTTCGAAAAGAATTTGCTTCTTTGAGCATGAGTTAGTCCTTTTACGAGAATTCCTCCGTGAGGTAGTTTGCAAAGTCGACAAACCAAGGATCGTCATTTCCGTCGATGGTCATGAGAGTTTCATCGGAAAATAATCATCGATTTCTTCTTCTTTCAACTCCTCAAGATTAGGATTTTCGAGGCGGGATAAGTGATCGTGACAAGATTCTCTGCTCCTTTCTTATCTTTGATTTCGATGTCAAATTCTTGGAGTAGCAAAATCCATCGAATAAGGCGTGGTTTAGCGTCTTGCTTGGTGAAACAGATACTTGAGTCTTGAATGATCGGTAAAAGCATTTTTTTGAGAGCACAAGATATGATCTGAATTTGTCAAAGGCAAAAGCAAATGACGAGTAATTCTTTTTCGGTGACGGTATAATTTTCTTTGGGCACTATTCGGTGTCTTCTTGGCAAAATATATAGGCGAAAGTGTTTTCCTTCGCGTTGTCCTAAGACGGCTCCAACGACAAAATCGCTTGCGTCGCACATAAGTTCGAAGGGTAGTGACCAATTAGGTGAAACCATGATCGGAGCACTAGTAAGTTGAGATTTCGATGATTGAAAGCTTTTATGCAATCGACATCGAAGTCAAAGATAGATTCTTTCTCGAAGTTTTGTCATCGGACGAGATATTTTGGAAAAATCTTTGATGAATCGGTGGTAAAACCGGCATGTCCTAAAAACTCCTAACGGCTTTGGCGTTGGTTGGTGGTGGAAGTTTTGAGATGACATCGACCTTTGCTTTGTCGACTTCCATTCCGGCACTAGAGATTTTGTGGCCAAGCACAATTCCTTGGTTACCATAAAGTGGCATTTCTCGATTGAGAACAAGATGTGCGACCGCATCTTTCGAGCATTTTATCGAGATTAGAAAGGCAAGCTTGAATGAATCTCAAAGGCGAAAAATCATCCATGAAAACTTCCATGGAGGTTTCTAGCATGTCTTGGAATATGGCGATCATACACCTACGAAAAGTCGCGGGTGCATTGCAAAGACCAAAAGGCATCGCCGATATCGTAGGTTCAAAAGGACAAGTAAAGGTGGTCTTTTCTTGATCGTTAGGATCGATGGGAATTTGGAAATATCACGAAAATCCGTCGAGGAAACAAAAGAATTTATTTCTGCTAGTCTTTCAAGCATTTGATCCATGAGCGGGGCGGAAAGTGATCCTTTACGGTGGCTTTGTTTAACTTACGATAGTCAATACAAACACGCCAACCGGTGGCAGTTCTAGTTGGAACTAGCTCATTTCGCTCATTAGTTACAACCGTCATTCCTCCTTTCTTGGGAACACGGTGAGCAGGGCTTACCCAGGGCTATCCTCGATTGGGTAAATGATTCCGGCATCGAGAAGTTTAATGATTTCCTTTTAACAACTTCTTTCATGTTGGGATTGAGTCTCGTTGACGTTCTACCACAGGTTTAATCCCTTCTTCAAAATTGATTTTGTGTTTGCAAAATTAGGACTAATTCACGGGATATCGGATGTTTTCCAAGCAAAAGCTTGTTTGTGATTTTGAGCACGGAAACTAAACTTTCTTTCTCATTATCCTCGAGCAATGAAGATATGACTCTTTGGAAGAAGTGAGTTCTCCTCGGATAAGCATATTCAAGATGATTTGGGAGAGGTTTGAGTTCGAGATCCGTGGGTGGTTCTTGATAGAGGATTTTATTCGCATCTTGTCATTGAAAGTGATTTCCTCAAAATTTTCTTCCTCTTCCTCCATTTCTTCTTCTTACGAGTTATCTCCTTCAAATTCTACTTTCATGAAATCATCAAACTCTTTGTCGAATCTGTTTCATTGATTTTTGAAGTAGTCATGAATGGATCGGATTCGTTCGATAATGCATCTAATTCCTCATCGGTGACTTCATCAATAACATCGACGTTAAAACAAGTGTCATCTTTGGAATGTGGGTAGCGCATTGCTTTATCGATAAGAAAAGTGATTCGATCTTCCCGACTCAAGGTTGAGTTCTTTTCCTTTAACTTTGATGATTGCGTCGCGGTATTTAGGAAAGGTCTTCCTAAAATGAGTGGGACTTTACTATCTTCTTCCATTTCCAAGATTACAAAGTCCACGGGAAAAATGAATTTACCGACTTGAACAAGCATATTCTCGTGATTCCCAGGATATTGATAGGAATGATTTGCCAATCGGATGCTCATTTTGTTGGTTTGTTTGTTGTTGCACAACTTGGAATAGAGTGAATAAGGCATCAAATTGATACTTGCGCCAAGATCGGCTAAAGCATCACATTTAACGTTATTCCAGTACATGGAATAAGAAAGCTCCGGGATCTCCGAGCTTTGGTGGAATTTTGTTTTGAACTATAGTGAGCATTCTTCGTTAAGAAAAGTTCTTGATATTTGCTCAAGCTTGCTTTTGTTATTAAGTTCTTTCAAAATTTCCGTAATTGGGCATTCGGCTATAACATCAACGAGAGGAACATTGAGTCTAACCTCTTTGATTATTTCGATAAACTTCTTATAACGCTCTTCCATCTTCTCTTTCTTTAGGCGTTGAGGATAAGGAATTTTTGGTGTATCGCCTTGCGGATGGAATGTCTTTCTTTTGGTGGTTTGAGTTGTGTTTGGTTCTTCGTTTTCATCCTCACTATCAATGGTGGCGGGAGTATTAGGATTAGGTGGTGGATCGTCACGAGACCACTTCTTGTAACGACATTGATATGTTCATTTCTTGTTTGGGGTGGATGAGTGCGTCTTATCATTTGATGGTTTTGGATTGGATTGAGTGTTACTTGGCAATGAACGGATGGTCTAGAGGAATGTTGGTCGAGAAAGTACGCAAGCTTGTTTTCAAGATCTTGGATAGATGCTTGATGATTTTTGTCCTTGCTCAACTTTGGCTTTGAGATTGAAAAATTGATTTTGATAAAATCATTTGCGGATTTTGACCGACCACGAATTCTCTCATGGTTTTGAATTCGGTTTCTTGTCTTTTGTCGGAATTTTGGTGTGGTGGATCGTCGGTTCGTGGTTGAGAATCACGGTTGTCATCCCTTGGTCGGCGATCTTGCCAATTTCGAATTTCGACCGTAATAAATACTACGATATCCTCCTCCACGGTATCCTCCTTGGCGTAATTTGCTTCTCCTTCTTCGGTCCACCCATAGGTTTATCGTCGCTTTTCGGACGATGGGTGATTTCCTCCACAATTGTTGCATCCGTCTCGCATTTCCTTCATTTCATCTTTGATATCTTTGTATTGCGAGTCGATTTTTGAGGTTAACGCTTCCATCTTCTCCATGAGTTTTGAGGTATCGGTGTTTTCGACAAAAGCAACGGTTTTCGGAGAGGTTTGGTTTTGGAATCTTTGGACCAATCAAGTTTGAGAAGTACTCGATCTTGAGCAATTGATGTGCATCATTGGGAGTTTATAGAGAAAAATTCCTCCGACATCAAGGATGCCTTGAGAGATTTCATCTAGTCCATGGTAAAAGATTTGGATAATGGTTCCTTTTGATAATCCATGTCCATGACAACTCTGAAACAAATCTTTCATTGAAGCCAAGCTTGACAAGTGATCGTTTGGGTTTTGGTTGAAAGCGAATTTCTCCCATTGTCGATCAAACATGGCGGTGGAAAGAATCGGCTCACAAAAGCTTGCCTCATCTCCTCCCAGTATTGATGATTCCGGGGTTAATTCATTGTACCATACTTTAGCATCTCCGCGGTGATGATGGGAAAAGTTTGAGTTTGATGGCATTGACATCGGTGTCGCCATAACGAAACATGCCGCAAATTTCGATGAATTGACAATGTGCTTATGCGGATCGGCCAGCGCCACGACCATCGAATTGTCGGTCTTTGATCATAGAAAGGTGATGTCCCTTCACGGTGAAGTTGTCACCAAGGTTAATAGCAACAATAGCACTTTCGGGGTTGGTGCTACGGTTGATTGGTTCCCCATGGGTTGATCGTCCGCCATGGGAAAAGGTAAATTGGTGAAAGGATTGTAAACAACTTTGGCTTCAATGAGGTTATCAAATGGTGGGTTTGGTACTCTTGGTACACGATTTTCCAATGGTATGAAACGTGTTCTCCTTCTTCTTGAATCAATCGTTCGGGGTTGGTAAGAGGTGTAATTGGTTCTATTCCGTTGCTCGAGTGTTCATACAATGTCCTAGAGAATCCGGGCAATATCTAAACACACGGACAAACAACAGCAGTTTTTATGGAGCAGAGAGAAGGTAACGGATCGGTTGCGGGATGCGACCGATCGGTTAGACCGATTGAGTGATGGGTTAAAATTGTAACCGATTCGGTTGAGGGCAACGGATCCGGTTAAGGTTTTGAAAAATATTTTTTTTTTTTTTTTAGTTGAATCGGTGAGGAAATTCAAAACTTGTTGAAACACAATCAAATCCCGGCGGCGCCAAAAACTTGATGTGCCGGTTGGTGCAAGTTTTAAATTTATAAAGGTGAATTACCAATATTACCAATAACACATACGAGCAAGTATACTCGTCCGTTATAGCAAGATTATGAAGGTAAGTCGGGATGGTTCGCGAGGATTTGAGTGAATCTAAGCACAAGTTTGAATTAACGAGTCTATCAAAACATATAACAAAGCAAATAGATATAATGAAATTCAGATGATTAAAAACTACACTTGCTTAAACTAGTATCATATCATAGATTAATGTGATTGTGTTAACTACTTAACATGTTGGTTGTGATAATTAGTTGAAAACTAATCTATTGTTCTTACAAGTTAAACCTTCGTCAAGATTTTAGTTCATAAAAACAAGCTTTAAGTTTAACCAATCAATTCAAGATCAATTCAAGTTTCATAAGTCTACATCCATAAACTTAAACACAAAAACATCCACTTGTTCATCAAATTGCTTAAGAAATGGTCAATACAAAGGTAACCGATCATAGACAAAAGGCTACAATTGATTCTCAACAACTAATCTTACGACCATTTAGATGTTTCCAACCAATCCAATTTGATAATCAAAAGCGTTTCTATTACAACCACACCTTAGTTCCTTTGTATAATCAAGAATAATGGGTAAAAACAATCATCCATAGACAAAATGATTATGACTAGTTGAAAAACACGAAGTTCTTTCGACCCCAACGATTACTATCAATTAGCCAAACTTGATTAACAAATGTCACTATGAAACTTTAGCACAATTGGATCTTAGAATTAACTTGAAATTGAATTAAAACATGTTAACACAATCACTAACTAATCATATGATAATCAACATCATTTAAGCAAGTGTATAAAGAAACTAGCCACTCATAGCAAACATGAACATAAACTCATAACTTTGATCATTAGAAAACATGATTAAAAGTCTTACAATGCTTGGAATAAGATTACAAATGATGAAGTAATGATTCCCAAAGGATCGTGGTGGACTTCTTGGTGTTTTGGCCTCCAAAGGTGGAACACGGAACTCAAACTTCTACGGATTTCTAAGGACGAATTTTAAGAGTTTAAGGCTTGGTTTGATGAGTAGAGATTTGTAATTGAGGTGTGTCTCATAAGCTCACAATTAGCCTCTATTTATACTATTTCCAAGGCCTAGGGTGTTAAATGCTTAACTTGGCCTCCAAGGAGTAAGGAAGGGACTAGAATACACCAAGAGAAGGACCTAGAATCGTTTGGATGCAAAGGGAAGCTTAGTGATGAAGATTTGACAAGCTGCGGCTTCTCCAACCGGATCGGTCATATGACCAACCGATCCGGTTGGTCTTCAATAATAACACACCGACCGATCCGGTTGCGGGTTGCGACCGATCGGTTGGTTATGGCAAAAACACTAATTCGACCAACTTCCAACCGATCCGGTGAAGGTGTAACGGATCGGTTGGATCTTCGAGATACAAAACTTGATCTTTTCTCTTCACTATGTCTTGTAGAACTTGGTTCTTCAATCACTAAAGTCTTCAAAGGTCCTTGAGATTTAGCTTTCTTGAAGCGGGAATCTTCGATTAGCGCATATTTCCACATTTTCCTCCATTTCCACGCACTTGGTTATAAATACTAGACAAACATCTCTAGATACGATTAAGTACTAAAATCACATAAATATAACCAAATAACGAGATATAAAAGTACACATAATGCTACTAAAAACATGCACAATCGAGTGTTATCCAAAATCATCTTCAAGCTGTTTTAATTTTCACATCATTAATCTAGGCTAGCATAGTTTTCATTTTAGGTTTAGAATTATTATAGTAAGCTTAATTAGGTCATTTTCATCTTATTTCAACATTTACAACCTGTTTTGCATGATCAAAGTTCATAAAATCAAATCAACAATTTTTCTAAGAAAGTCAAAGTTACTAAATCGGTTTCAGCGATGTCACTTATATATTTTAAAATCTTCATTTCTAGTCCTTTTTAGGCGAGATTTTGGATTCTAGATCTTTGGTTGGTGGTTATTATCGAGATATTTTTAGTTTATTTAGAATTAGAATCGATATTGTGCTTATTACCTTTTACTTGAGCTTTTGGATTCAAATCGATTCATGGTAGCTTATTCTCGGATAGTTTAGGTTAGTTTTAGCTTGTGGTAGCTTATTGTAGGTTTTAGTGGCCTTTAGCTTATTTTCTTATTGTTTTCCATATCGGTTGTGTGCCAAAATCATATTTCACGCATTCAAAAGTAGTTTACATTATTTTTCCTAGATTCTCGGTAACATATTAGTGTTTTGGAAAATTTCATATTTTCGATCTTGTTTTCTATTTTTCCCATTTAAAATTAGTTTTTAATACTTTTTAATTAGCTTTAAATACAAATAAATCAGAAAAAGCTCAAAAAAATATAATTTCATTTTTACTAGATTAAGAAAAATCAGAAAAGAATAAAAAAAAAATCCATAATTTTACTAGTTTAAATAGTAATTTTTAGCTTTTTAAATCCATTTTAAAAATACAAAAATAGTTTTTAATTCAAATAAATTCAAGAAAAATCATAAAAATTAGTTTTAAATTTTAGAAAATTTTCAAATTGCATTTTCAATTTTAGAATATTTTTAGATCATTTTTAGGGATTAGTTTGCATTTAAATAGCGTTTTATTTAAATCGTAATTTGCATATTAGCGTAATTTGCATAATTAGTCGTTATTTCTCATTTGCATCATAGATTTAGTGCCTTTTATTGCTTCCCATTTACTTTCCCTTGCCCGTAGTGTAGAAATCCCAAAATCTCTTTTAACACATTCAAATCCGATATTCGCGACGTGAGTTGAAAATTCCATTCAACCCTCGTTCGAAAAGATCCGATGCTCAAACCTAACACGTTTGAGTTACCCATATACTACACTACTTCTATAATTGGTTTCCCGAGCAAATCAATTTTTGGCACCGCTGCTGGGGAAGGACCATCAAGCGGTGGCTCTCAACACACACCCACAAATGGTGAAAATTCTCCTACTCCACAACATTCATCAACAAGTAGGCATTCGAGACGGGAGAGTGGGACAGCTCGGCCCCATTCTCCTCTAACATGTACCGGATGAAACTATCTCAAATGATCACGAGGAGATAGAATGGTGAGAGCGCCACTACTCCACCAAGCTTAGAAGGCGGTGAGGACAATGGTAACATACATAAGACCTAACCCATGCCAACACCTAGTGAGCACTCCTCACAGGGGTGGACGAGCAAAGGCTTGAGGGGTGTATATTCTCGGCCTAGGCACGGTGAGGCGACTTATCACTAAAGGATATGATGTACATATACATGTTTCTATGTCAAAAGGTGAACAAGTGAAATTGCTTTGGAAGAACACAAGAAAGCTCTTTGGAAAAGTTCATACAAAGATCCTCTAAAGATGAAAAAGTTAGAGCATCGGTCAAGCTTCTCTCAAGCCTCTGCTGACAACATCTCCGGTCGGTGCATCTCACAAAAGAAAGGCCAAGTTCGAGTCTCAAGTACCTTCTGAGAGTTCTACCAAGCAGGGAGGAGTTACGATATTAAAGGTAGAAAAGAATTTGGTCAATGGCAAGGTGGTGCAGACATTTGAGTCCTTTTGATGATGAAGAAGAAGTTCGGTCACTATTGATCTTTGAAGAAGTACTTAGTACTCCTACAAGCACTATCGAGTACTATCGATTAATCTTTTAGTGTTGTAGTTAATCTTATTAGTACTATGGTTAGTACTCACAGAGTTCCACAATCGATATTAAGCCTATCATTCAAGTAGTTGTTGATCTACAACAAGCAACAACTTCTGAGAGCTACTAGCATCACTACCACTCCACATGAAGCGATGATGAAGAGGAAAGAGAAACATGCTTGTATTGGGACTTGAGCTTGAAAAGCAGTCCCCATCTCTCACTTACGAAGCCTCCGGTTTGTACCTAAGAGAGAATCCAAGTCGGCACCCAGCCTAAAGAAAAGGGGTTGTTATCCAAGAAGGAGGTGTTCGGCATCACCAACCTCCTCGGCTCAAAGATTGATCCTAAAGACAAAGGCAAGTCATTTAGAAGAAGAACCTAAGAAGAAAAATCTTTCTAAAATTTTGGGATTGAAAGGCTAAATGAAGAGGCGACAAGGAAGCTTGCGACGCGGTGGAGTGAGGAAGAGTTGCGGGAAGAAGCTACAAGGAAAAAAGCAGAAGATGGCTAAGATTCTTTGAAGACTAGAAAACATGGGATGACATGAGAGCCAAAGTAGAAGCTACCTAGGAGGTACAGCGAGTTGCAACAAGATCAAGGTACAAGTATCAATGATGCGACTCAATTATTGATGAGATCTTGGCTAGAAGACAAAGTCGATTCGACTGACAAGAGATTGAAAAGCTCTCAGGCCCCTAACAAGAGTCGGCTATAAGATGTATCTCTGTAAGTACATCAGTATTCGGTGAAGACAAAAGAACACAAGCGGCTAAATCAATTGTCTTGGGAGACTCTCCAAAGACTTCGACATAATTTAAAGAAGACTTGAACTTGAGACCTATGCAAGTGAAGAATCTTGTTGAAAGGTCACAACCCATTGGAGCTCAAAAGACCATCGAAGAAGGAGCTTCCTCATTGCACCTAAAATCGAAAACCTCAGATGAAGATGAAGGTGGACTCGAAGAAGAGCTTAACGGGATGATGTTAATGAAGCTCTGAAGAAGCATTGTACTCGAGCCCATCAACACGGATATCCAATCATCAATTGGGATATCTACATTGAAGAAGGAAAAAGACATTGGAGGATTCACGGAGGTGGTGGAAGGACAAGTGCTTACTTATACTTAGTGGATCTGTTTGCATTCATGTGAGGGAAGATCTACTTAAGCTATGGGAGTTAGTCAAAGAGGTTCAAAACGAGATCCAGATAATGACAAGGATGCGGAGCTACTCTATGAACTCGAACATCTTTGAACACGATCCAACATGAGAACAATGGAAGTTTCATCACGGAGATGAAGCCTTCAATTGGACCTTGCTTGATTCATGTGGTGCACCTAGTCACTACATGCAATGGAGCAGACATATATATGTTGGTTGAAAGAACATATCCACTTGCACTTGGAACTCTTCTATAAATCTTTGGATGCGGGGCTAAGGATGGGAATGCAATTGAAATGGCCAAAGAGTTCTCTTTGAAGATTTACGAACAATTTGGAAGACCTAGCATAAGAAAGTGAAGTTTGGAAGAATCCTCTAAAGCGAAGAAACTTGTGATTGAAAACCAATCACAAGTTTAGGGAGGATTGTTGGGATATTCACATTTGGGAGTTAATACTTATAGTGTTGGAGTTAGTACTAATAGTGATATTTGAAAAGTATTAACTAGTTAGTCTTGATAGTGTTGATTTTGTCTTGTTCTATATTAAGAATGTGGTGTATGGTCGATGTGACATATCTTCTATACCAATAGAAGAGATGATATATACAATACATAGTTATCTCTGTAAGGGATCTCCTTAGTGTATAAAAGAGATCCTAGCTAGGTCAAGCATATACCACTAGTCGTCTTAAGAAAAGCTTCAAGGTTTTAAACCCTAGTACTAGGAGAGTACTTGTATTATTAATTAATAATATTGAAGTTGTTGGTGTTACATTTGTGTTTACCTTAATCTTCTAAGTACATTCAAGTATATTCCGCATACTTGTGTATCTACAAGAAAGTTTCTCATTTTTGTTTTGGAACCATCCAAGGCAACTACTTGTTTAGAAGCTAAGTGTTCTAGATCCAAGGTTTGGGACTCACATAAGGTGAATAAGTGAAATGGAAGATAAGCCGAAATGGAAGGGCTTATAGGGTCTCACCGACTTATCGAGTTGATAAGATGGAACTTGTAGAGTAGCTCCTCGAGCTTAATTGATCCTTGTTTGAGCTAGGATCAGGTAAAACACTTAAATCTCCTTTTAGCTTAAAGCGCTTATTGCTTATCGGACATGCTTATTTGCTTATTGTTTTCTTAAATCGCTTATTATTGTTTATTAATGATGTTAATTGCTTATTTGTAGTTTATAACTCATCGACTTAAGTTTTATATAACTTCATAAAAATCCATAAATAAGTCTTAGAGTTATAGCTTATTGCTTAAGGGCTTAATATCTATTTTAATCGCTTTTATTAATTAGTTTTTGTCAAAATCTTATAAGCTTTAATGGTAAAATCGGTCTAAAGGCTAAATCAAGTTTTAAATGGGTGTTTGGATTTCGGTTTTAGCCATGTGCTAAGCTGTTAGTCCTTGTTTTAGCCATTAAGCCAAGTTTCCTTTGCTTAAAATTAGTTTATTAAGTAGTTTAAAGCGTTTTGCAAAGTTTAATAGCTTTTAGCTTAGTTTTCAAAGTTTCATAGTCAATAAACTGTTTTATCGACTTAATTTTGATTAAACTTTTAAAGGTTTTAGTAATGAGTTTTGTGTCCAATATTAGTCTAAAATGCATATTTAATTTTATGGTTAAGTGTCAAAAGTGTTGAGTCTATTTTAGCCAAATTTCGGTTAAAAATAATCCCATCGACATACACATATATGTGTCTCTGATTGATAATAGGCTTTACAAGCTTTGTTTGACTTATTTTTGGTCCAAATAGCTTTTAATAATTATAGCTTAGTTTGGAAAGTTGTTGAGTCATTTTAATAAGTTTTCAAGGTTTTGAATCCTAGTTAAAAGTCTGCAAGTGGTTTTGTCAAAAAAATCAAAATCCAAAAATAATAGTGTAATTGTCCTCTCTTCTGACTTATTTCTAAGTTCAATATAAGTCAAAATCCTTGAAAAGTGGTTTTATGTGTTCCTTAGTTGATAGTCTTAGTATGTTTTAGGTTTTAAGGGCTAGCTTATTGTTTAATAACTTCTTTTAGTAGTTGAAGTAGCTTAAAAGTCGTGAGTCAAAATAAAAGTCTCTATTGTTACTGTTTTCTTGTTGAGTTCGTTATTTTGGAGTTGATAATACAAAACTAATTTGCAACAATGACAAAAATAAAACTTGAAGGACTAAAGATGACAATGGAAGAATCTTAATTTAATGTAGGGATTACAGGATATCTTCTATATGTTTTAGTTTATTTAGTCATTGATTCCCTATAAACCAAATCTCTAGTATATAAAGATGTGAGCACCAAAGGTGTGTATGTGTGTGTGTGTGTGTCTAGGGCGTGGTTTGTAAACGCCTAGACTATGTGATAGTCGACTAGTGTTTAGCCTCAAGGTCAAATAATTGATCGTTGTTACAATGTGTGTAACACGTACAACAGTTGATCATGTAGCATTGAGGCTGTTGGAGTGTATTGAAGTTGTTAGAGATAATGACGAAGAACCTTTGATAATAATATTCTTTATGTTATTCCGCTGTGCTTATTATTATCTTTATGCTTATTGTTTATCCTAGATCAAGGTCTAATCAACTTAGAGTCTAAAATGGTCCAAATAACTTATGAAGATGGCGTGCATAAGTTCTATCATTTCTCGACTTATTTTTAAGATCAATTTTATGAAGATGGCGTGCATAAGTTCTATCGTTTCTCGACTTATTTTTAAGATCAATTTAAGCTCAAATTGTCTAAAATTGATTTTTTGGGATCTTTGGTCTATAAGCTCTGCTTTTTTCAAGTTTTTGAGGATTAGCTTATTGGTTTGGTGGCTTATTTTATAGCTTAAAAGTCCCCTTTTAGGCTGTTTGGATAGCAGTTTGGTCTAAATTTCTTATTTAGTTTTTGAGATTTTTGCATATTGTTTCGGCTTATTTAGAGTCCTTAATGCTTATTAGGATAAGGTTTAAGTTTATCAGTTTAGTAGCTTATTAGAGTGCCTTTCAGGTTGCTTAAAAGCCTAGCAGTTTAAAATTAACACTAGCGATTACTAACCATAAGTTAATACTACTGTGCTTTTCGACTTATTTCGACTTATTTTAAAAGTTATAAAAGTTTATTTAAACAAAAGTGTTTATTATCGACTTATTTTAAGATTTCAAAATTTTGTAAAAAAAAAAAAAAAAAAAAAAAAGTGGGAAATTGGCGAGTTAAGGGTGAGAAAGGCTCGAACCGAGACCTCAACAACCTCAACCACGCTTTATAACACACCCTAAACCAAGCTGCGCCCTATGGACTTACATCTCTAAGGGTGCATTAGTTCATACTTAAAGTACTTTTGCGGTTTAGCTACTCACCCTTTTGCTTATTTCCGACTTATTTCAATAAGTTGGATTACCCATTATTTTTCCTCAAATCTACATAGCTTTAACTACTTTCATAATTTTATCGATTTTTCTTAATTAGTTTAGTATATCTTATAATATTTTTAGATTAAAAGTGTTTTTAATTCATAATAAATAAAATAAAATTTTCTAAAATTATTTTTAATCATTTAAGACTTTTAGAAATTAAATATTCATTTCAAGGGTTAAAATTTGATAATTTAGGTTTTTAACACCTGTTAAGTTCTCGTTTAGTGCCCGTTTTGAGTTTAGTTTGCGTTAGAATTTAATTGTGTATTGTTTTCTTGATTCGTATTTGGGTTTATAGACATATAGGTTACCCAACTTTCCAACTTTATTCGCCTAAGTTACCAAACTTTTTTTGGTTCATCAGGTTACTTAACTAAAAAATGCTACATTTAGGTTCTTGAATTTCTAAAGCATACATTTAGGTTACTTAACTTACCTAAAAAATGAATTTGGGTTACTTTGATTACCTTTGAAAAATAGAGGTTGAATTCTTAACTAAGTTCGGTAACCTAAGTGAACAAAATGGAAGTTTGGTAACTTAGGCGAATAAAGTTGGAAAGTTGGGTAACCTATCCGTCTATAAACCACCTTTTATTTGCTTCCTTGTTTACGTATTATATTTTAAGTTCCAAAATCCAAAATATCTTTATTATTCAATCATCCGATCACGAACCAAATCCGATTTTTTATTTCACACCGTTGGGACATTAACAACCTCGAAATATTAATTACTTAGGAAATATATATAGTTTGAATTTCTTTGACCATTTGGGATTTTCACTCTTGGTTAGAAGCGAAGTCGGTTAAGTATTGCTATTTTATTTATTTTTATTTATATATATATATATATATATATATATATATATATATATATATATATATATATATATATATATATATATATATATATATATATTTATATATATATATCTTTACTTATATATGAGGCTAAGTACGAGTTGTACTTGAAGCTTGAAAGCATGTACAATGAGTTGGAAATGCCACCTCAATGCCATGTGTCACATATAAATGCCACCTCAATGCCACTTGGCACATGCAATACCACCTAAGCTGTTGTGTCGTGTGCTTTTGTTAAAAAATTATGGCACTAATGAGATTCGAACCACAGTTGGTTGCAACATGTTACCAACACTCCTACCACTAGAGCATATTGGTTTTGTAAGTACACTTTCAAAAACAAAATTGATAACAAGGCGTAGATGAAACGATTCAAACCCTCCCTAAATCTTAGCCATTACGTCAAAACCGAATCAATGCACTCCTCAATTCTCTCACAATTTTGGTTCCCTTTTAAATTTAAAAAAAAGGTTTTAAAAAAAAAAAAAAAATTTCCCCAAAAAAAAAATTTTTTTTTAAAAAATTTTAAAATTTTTTTAAAAAAAATTTTTTTTCCCCTTTTACCAAGGGTTTTAAATTAAAAAAAACCCCCCTTTTTTTTTTTTTTTTTTTTAAAAAAAATTTTTTTTTTTCCCAAAAATTTTTTTTTTTCCCCGAAAAAAAAAAAATTTAATTTTTTTTTTTTTTTTTTAAAATTTTTCCTTTTTCCCCCCTTTAAAGGGGAAAATTTTAAAAAAAATTTAAAAAAAAATTTTTTAAAATTTTTTTTTGGGGTTTTTTTAAAAAAAAAATTTTTTTTAATTTTTTTTTTTTTTTAAAAAAAAAAATTTTTTAAAAAGGGGGGCCCCCCCTTTTAATTTTTTTCCAAAAATTTTTAAAAAAAAATTTTAAATTAATTTTTTAAAAAAAAATTTAAAAAGGGGGCCCCAAAATTTTAAAAAAAAACAAAAACCCCCCCAAGGGGGGAAAAAACGGGAAAAACCCCCAAAAAAATTAATAAAAACCCAAAAATTTTTTAAAAAAGGAAATTTAAAAAAATTTGGGAAAAAATTTGGAAAAATTTTTGGAAAAAAAAAAAAAAAGGGGGTTAAATTTTTTTTAAAACCCCTTTGGGGGGTTTTTTTTGGGGAAAAAAATTGGGCCCTTTTTTTTCCCCAAATTTTAAAAAAAGGGGCCCAAAAAAAAAAGGAAGGGTTTTTAAAAATTTCAATTTTTTAAACCCTTTTTTTTTAAAAATTTTTAAAAAATTTGAATTTTATAACTTGGGTTTGGAAGGTTTCCTTTTTTTAAAAAAAAAAAATTTTTTTTTTTAAAAATTTTCCCAAAAAAAATTTAAAAAAAAAAATTTTTGGCCAAAAAAAAAAAAAAATTTTTTTTTTTTAAATTGTTTTGGGCCCAAAAATTTTTTTTCCCCCAAAAAAAATTTCCCGGAAAAAGGAGGGAAAAAACCTTTTGGTTCCCCTTTTTTTTTTTTTTTAAAAAAAAAAAAAAAAAGGGGGGGGGAATTTTAATTCCAAGGGGGGTTTTTTTGGGTTTTCCCCAAAAAATTTTAAAAAAATTTTTTAAAAAAATTAATTTTAATTTTTTAAAGACCCTTTTTTTTCCCCTTTTTTAAAAAATTTTCCAAAAAAATTTTTTAAAAAAAAAAGTTTAAAAAAATTTTTTAAAAAATTTTTTTTTTAAAAAAATTTTAAAAAATTTTAAAAAATTTTTAAAAAAAAAAAAAAAAAATTTTAAAAAAAAAAAAAAAATTTTAAATTTTAAAAAATTTTTTTTTTTTTTAAAAATTTTTTTTAATAAAATTTAAATTTTTTAAATTTTCCTTTTAAAAAAAAATTTGGGAAAATTTTTTAAAAAATTTTTTCCCCAAAAAATTTTCCCAAAAAATTAACCTTGGTTTTAAAAATTTCAAATTTGAAATTTTGGGGGGGAAACCCCTTTTTTTTTTTAAATTTTTTTTTTGTTTTTTTTTTTCCCCCTTTTTTTTTTTAAAATTTTAAAAAAGGGGAAAATTGTAAAATTTTTTTTTTTAAAAAAAAAAAACCCTTTTTTTTAAAAAAAGGTTTTAAAAAAATTTTTAAAAAAAAAAAACCCCCCTTTTTTTTCCCCCCTTTTTTTTCCCTTTCCCCAAAAAAAAACCCTTTTTTAAAGGTTTAAAAATTTAAAAAAATTTAAAAAAAAAAATTTTTCCAAACTTTCCTTTTTCCCCCCTTTTTTTTTAAAAAAATAAATTTTTTCCCCTTTTTTTTTTTTTTTTAAAAATTTTAAAAAAATTTTTTTGGTTAAGGGGGGAAATTTTTTTTTTTTTTTTTTTGGGGAAAAAAATTTTTTTTGGGGTTTTGGGAATTTTTTAAAAAAATTTTTTTAAAAAAAATTTTAACCCTTTTAAAAATTAAAAAAAAAATTTTTTAAAAAAAAAAAAAAAATTTTTTTTTCCCCAAAAATTTTTTTTTTTTTCCCCAAAAAATTTTTAATTTTTTTCCAAATTTTTTTTTTTAAGGAATTTTTAAAAAAAAAAACCCCCCTTTTTTTTTTTTTTTTTTTTTAAAAGGGGTTTTTTTTAAATTAAGGGTTTTAAAATTCCCCGGGGGTTGGGTTTATTTGGGGTTTTTTTTTTTTTTTTTTTTAAATCGTTTTTTAAAAAATTAATTTTAAAAAAAAATTTTTTAAAGGGAAAAAAAAAATTTTTTTTGTTTTTTTTTTTTAAAAAAAAAAAAAAATATTTTTTTAAATTAAATTTTTTTTAAATTTTAAAAATTTTTTTTAAAAAAATGAAAAAATTTTTTTTAACCTTTTCCAAAAATTTTTGGTTTTTGGAAAAAAAAAAAAAAAATTTTTAAAAATTTTTAAAAAAAAAATTTTTAAAACCAAAATTTTAAAATTTTTTCCCTTTTTTCAAAAATTTTTTAAATTTTTTAAAATTTATTTTCCCTTTTTTTTTTTTTTTTTCCCTTTTTTTTTTTAAAAATTTTTTTTTTTAAAATTTTAAAAAAGAAAAAATTTTTTTTTAAATTTTTAAATTTTAAAAAATTAAAGTTGGGGAAAAAAAAAAAAAATTTAAAAAAAAATTTTTTTTTTTTTTGGGTTTTGAATTTTCCCAAAAAAAAAGGGT
>CM040240.1:125171303-125213803 GCA_022545495.1 Chrysanthemum lavandulifolium
CAACGCAAGGGTGTTGGGGAATTAATCAACCGATGGGGAAGAAGTAATTATATTACATGTATCAAACAAGGGTTATCCTAATGCCTCTTATCATTTAGTTATTCCTAACTACACAAGTGTAGTCTCACTAGCGATCTCGTAATGCATCACAAAACAAGTTCTAGAATCTATTATACTACCGGTACACACTCGAAACATTAAAGTGGAATGCTTTATTTCCTACAAATCTAAGGCGATCCTCACATTTTGGGTGGAATTTAAGTGGTAAAGGGTTTTGTGCTAGTCATATAACTTCCTATCTATGAGACGCTTTATAAAGACTAATGGCCCACTCCAACATGTCATGAAAAAATTTAAATTTGGTGCCAAAATTACCCTAACCGATATTTCTCATAGTTTATTACACAAATGAAATTGGACAAGGCAAATAGTCAAGGATAAGCATCGTTTCAAAGTTCCCGTTTATTTTCTCTCCCACACTTAAACCGAACATTGTCCCCAATGTTCCCCAAAAGTATCAAAGTTATGATAATGGAAGGTAATTAAAAGCGAAAGAAACTAGTACTCCCGATTAGCTCAGAGGATCCGTGTGAAGTAGTGGTTAAATCTTTCTTCAAGAAGAATGTATGCGTGAAGAGCTCCTTCCAATCTTATGTATCTTCTTCTTGATAAATAAAACCGCACACTTGAAGAAAATAAACGAAACCTCCGTGTAAAATCGGCGGTAACAATATATATATGACTAGGATATAATGCTTGTGGAATGGGTGTTTCTGATTTTCCGGAAAATTAAGACCGAAAAATTCCAAAATTTATAAGTAGAACAGAAACGAGAAAAAGTAGTAAGCTATTTCTACTCCTCCCGACCGTCAGTTGCGACATCGACGCCGTCAGTTATCCTGGCGAAACGGTCGGTCTGCGATTTTCGGAAAAACTTTTGGTAAATTTATATCTTTGGAATCTGGAAACATTTCCTGCAAAACATCCATTATGACTCGATACTAGCATTTGACTCGAACAAACACACATGTATATCTTTTTAATAATCGTAATTCTCATGTTCACGTTCATTTTGAAAACATGTGTAATCCTCCCTACACTTATCCCTTTTGTAAAATACCTTTATATGTAATTAAGGCGAGGTTAAAGACAAAATAAAGCAGTTTTACAAATTTAAACATGAGAATAAACAATCAATAAAAGATATATAACACACAAACAAGAAAAAAATTAAGCATGGGTTGCCTCCCACGAAGCGCTTTTCTTTATTTATAAGTCTTGTAGCTAGACTCGAAGTCATGCCCCTACGTTCCCCTAATCTTAGAGGTCCATTCGATTTCTTTCACTCTTCTCTCATCACGGATATACACAGGGCCTAACTCTAGACAAGCGGTGTAGTGAACCATGTTCCCCCAATCTACTTCAAAGGCCGGAATGTTGTCTACATCTAGATCGTCAATACCCTCAAACTTCTTATTTTTGTAGGGCATTATATACTTAACACATTCGATCCCATTTGAGAACTTGGCTATTCATTCCTCTTGATCAAAAACCATATTAGATTCCTCAATAAATGGTCTCTCAAGTATCACATCTCCTAAAAACCCATCAATGATGCCCTTAACATCCTACAAGATCATGAAATCACACCTATATGTGAAATTATCGACGAAGACATGCAGTCCTTTGGTCCTCCCAACATAGTTACTCACTTTCCTAGGGTGAAAGGGGTCCCATTATGTTCATGGGTGCCTTATAGTTAATGTAAATGTGATCCCTATATAAGTATCCAATCATGCACGGTATCTTAATATTTTTAGGGTCACCACTTCTAATGCAAGGCTCGAAAGGTGGATGCGGAAAGTTAACTACGTTATAGTGATAGTCGGTTCCTTCCCATTAGGGTATGAATCGAAATACTCCCTAAGTTCTTCCTCCTCCTTGCATCCTTCCATAACTTCTAATACCTTATAATATCCTTCTTCAAACTCATCATCAGAATCACTCGAGGTTTATTTACTATCTAAAGTGCCAGTGGATTCCCTAAGGGCCTCCTCAAGTGCATTTTCAATTCTCCAATTCAATTTCCTAAGTTCTCCAATTTCACTAACAATACGAGATTGGAGTTGGTTGGCAAAAGTGGGGTCAAGTGGTAGGTTGTTGTTTGGTGGGTTGATGAGTGGTGGTTGATTATCACCTTCCATCGAAAAGTAATGGGATTACTAACAAAGGTCACGAAGAAGCGGGATAGACTACAAAGAGGCTAAAATGGGAAAAAGCTTACTTGATAGGAATCAAGCAAGGAAACCTAAACGCAGCGAAATCTAACTAGCTATTCTATTCCCGGCCGCGCCAAAACTTGATACGCGTATAACGCGTTCGGGTCAAAGGAACTTCCTTTCGTCAAGCAAGTTTTTCAACACCCTAGGCGATGAACTTAATTGTTGTAGTGTAGTATTAGGGTAAGCCTCGGGAATTGATATCGTTCTCTAGGGAATAGGAATGCTAGTGAGAAATTACTACGCTAAGGTTAGGGTTGAGGAAGATTATTTTTTTATCTTTTATGTTTTTAGAAAATGGAAATGTACGAATCTCGGGTATTGGATTTGGGGTTGGTATTTCACCGATTACTCTACTATATCGATTATCTAGTTATCTAACCTAAGGTGAGTGTAGTCTATGTCTATTGTTGTGTGCTCTTATGATGATTAAAATGTGTTTACTTAGATACTATTACTCCTAGTCATCTCCTATTGATGGTTGAATCATCACGTCCTTATTCTTAATGCAATGTGTCTTCTAAGGTCGTAGGGTATGCGTTTTTCCCTAACTATTTAAGTCTACCTTAAGGTTATTTCCTACGAAATCTCTAGGGTTCATAAACTAACTCTAAGGTTATCTTCGGATGTTTAGACTACAATAACTCTAGGTGATTATAAACTAATGTTCACAAAGATTACTCAAGCATTAAAAACACAACCAATGACCTATCGCAGTACTAGGTCAATCACAATTAAGATAAGAGACAACCAATCGATATTCAATACCTAGGTTTCATAGATCTACGCAAACACACAATTATATTAGCCGGACATGGAAAACATGCAAGCATACATACAAACAATTGAAGACATAATTGAATTAATGAAGTAAATCACTTATCTTTTTCTAAAATAGGGTATGAAACCCTAAGATACTTCCCAAGACAGCCTATGTTAGGTTTAGGTTTTACTCCACAAAACTACCTCTCTAAAATACTGAAAATTCGAATTTTATATATAGAGTTAGAATATGCGACGGCGTCACTCTTTAATTGTGATGCTGTCGGGTCACCGCCATTAGGTTTTCATCTTGGCCACGTCAACTCTGTGACGGCGTCACCTTATGCTTGTGATGCCGTCGGCTTCAACCTCTCGACGCCGTCGGGATCCAAATCTAGGTCGTCCGAGTTGTGACGCCTACTCTTTAAACCCGATGCCGTCACTTGTAAAATAGCAATTTGCTCTCCGAGTCGTCTCAAGGTGTGTCGCGACGGCGCCGCTATTAGTCGTGACGCCGTCCCTTCGATTCAAAGAACTTGAGTGTCTCGATTCTTGACTTTGTCCATTTTCTTCATATATTCGCGCCTTTTCGTCCGAATAAGTGTCATTCCACAATTTGCCTTCAAGAGACCTAAAAGTGAAAAGGAACGAAATTAAGTAGTAACGGATACAAAAGTGATAAATTAAGGGCTTAAATGACCCTCAAAAGTGTACCTTTAAATCCTTACCAAGCGCTAAGAGAGATTAATACACGTACGTGTAGTATTATGGTGGTTAATTACATTATGTATACAGCTTTTAAATTTATATTCATTATTTGTTACCATTAGGTAATGCACATTACCATCTTACTAATCATGTCCGAGTAACTCAAGATAATTATACTATAGGTACTCAATCGAATATGATAGTAAGCGATGCACATTTAGTGGATTTATCCATTAAGAAGGTGGAAGAAAGGCTTCAAGACCTCCACTTACGTAAATTTCGAGAGTTTGTTCCTAACTTAATATCTATAATAATAACCTAAGTATTATTAATAAACTTATTTGTTTTTATACAAGTACGTTTCATAGTGTCGTCGTTAATTACATCATGTTTAAAAAATCATATTTAATATTTTTACCATTACGTAATGCACTTTAACATGTTACTCTTCATGTACAGTTAACTAAATATCATTAAAATGTAGGTACTCACTCGAATATGACAGTAACTTATGCGCCTTTAGTGGATTTATCCATTAACAAGGCTAGAAGAAAGGCTTCAAGACCTCCACTTACTGAAATTTCAGACAGTTTGTTCCTAACTTAATATCTACAATAATAACCTCCATACCTAATAAATTTATTTATTTTTTATTTTACGTCAAATAACTATACAGTTATTGTTAATAAAGGTGTTCGACCGAGGGGACGTCCGCGCAAAAGCGACAATTCAAAAGGTAATTCAGAATGTTAACAAATTTATCATTTGTTTGTTATTGTGTTCTCCGGAATTTAACATTATCTTTTTTCACTCAGATACCCCACGTAACGATGTTACTCCTGTTGGCTCAATAACTCCAAATGATACTATACGTAACGTTCCTCTTCAAGGTAGTGGTAATACCGAACCAACATCAAAAGGTATTTATCTTTTCATCATAAATATGATGCACTGAACAGATTATTTAAAATGATAAGTCCATATATAAATATATCAATAAATAATTTCATTTTTTTATAGGTACATTCATACGAAACAACAATTGCTCAAGGTTTCGAAACCAGACGCGGTGAAATTCAATTTAGGTACATAGTTTCATCATTAACTTTTCATTTATCCGTTAATGTATTTATATATATCACACTTAATTAATATGTTCGGATACAATCACAATGGTGTAATATAATGTGTGACAGGATCCACATCTTCTAAACGCGATACATTGTCTAACAACAAATCTTCTTTACTAACATCTCAAGTGTGTAAGCTTAAAGCAAAAATGGTCACAAGGAAATCTGCAAGGCGATAAACTTCAACCAAACCGGTCATATAGTCAATAAAACACCAATAGACATTCATTTGTTGGAATCTCTAATGGTAAGTACTTAAAAACAACAATGCGCAAAATATGAACCATTTGTGCTGTTAAAGCACGTACTTTGTTTAGTCAATATACAAAATCAATAATATGTCATAAATGTATTGACGTGTATCAGATTATATTGATCATGGTGATCCAAGATTTGAATGTGAATCTTGTGGTGCGCTTTGCCATGTTGAGGCGATAAGAGGCAAGGGAACTGGCACTTCACAGTCTTATTCACTGTGTTGTGGTAGAGGTAAGGTTATATTGGGCACTGAACTTAAACAGCCACCTAAACTGCTAAAGGAGCTTATTTCAAATGAACACCCTAAGAGCGCGACATTCATATATAATATAAGGCGGTATAATTCAATGTTTGCATTCACTTCCATCGGTGCCTAACAAGAACACTCTGTTAATGTCGGACGTGGTCCATATTGCTATCGCATACATGGAGAGAATTACCATTTAGCAGGTAGTCTATTGCCAAAGACTGGAAGGACACCTAAATTTTCTCAGCTTTATATAGTTGATACTGAGAATGAGATAAGGAACAGAATGAACGCTGTCAGGTTTGATTCTTTATCCAACTACATTATGTTTTTGCACAATAACACAAAACAATCTATGTCCTTGTTTACCTTTATTACCTTTGTAAATAGTGAAATTGAATATTGCAGGAATGAACATATGACGTCTTCCAAAAAACAAGACTTAGACTACGAGCTTAGAAAGGAGATACGTGACATGCTTGATGAAATTAATCCATTGGTCCAGGATTTTCGCATGGCGGGTGAACGTATGAGATCTTATAATGATAATAAATATTGTCTTAAACTTATTGGTACAAGGCAGCGAGATGGTAGACATTATAATCTACCTACTGCATCCGAAGTGGCCGCTTTAATTGTCAAAGATTTTGACCAAACCAAACACAAGAGAGACATTATTCTACATCAACAAGATGGTGACCTTCAAAGAATCGATGAATTGCACCCTCTTATCTCGCATTGCAAAGACACTTTGTTCTTTCCTTATGCCGAGGATGGTTATCGCACTAATATATTTCATGAAGGCGAATCGATTACGATGAAACAAACAAAGGAATACGTGTAACAATGAGAGAGTGGTTCATACCGTGTACAAGAAAGGGAAATGAATTCTCCATGATGCTAAATGGAAGAAGGCTATTTCAAAGCAATTTTGGTAGATGGATACACAATGGTTGAATCGAAAGAATGAGGTTCAATCATAGCGAAAAAGAGCTTAGAAAACGATTCTAGTTTGGAAAAATTGGTAGAGGATGCGGATTCTAGAGTACGACTACATGGCAAAAGGTTGTGTTTTCATCGTCATTTACGGGTAGTCCAAGGTATATGATGCAGAACTATTTAGACTCAATAACAATTTGCAAGTTCTATGGTTATCCGGACCTATTCATAACATTTACATGTAACCCAAATTGGCCTGAGATATCACGTTTTATGGCCGAAAGAGGATTGAAATCTGAGGATCGACCCGATGTAATTACACGAGTCTTTAAAATTAAGCTTGATAGCCTTATGCATGATCTAAAGGATCGACGTACATTTGGACGTATCAAAGGAGGTAATGTCACTAAACATTTTTCAATAATATTATTTTGAGAATCATGGTGTACATTTTGTTAATTTATTCCTTGATTTCCTCATTTTATAATATGTTTTATAGCTGTTTACACCATTGAGTTTCAAAAAAGAGGCCTTCCTCATTGTCACATATTGCTATGGCTTGAAACTGAAGATAAGATAATCGCAACAAAGAAATATTGATAAGTATATATCCGTTGAAATACCAAATCAAGAGGAGGACCCTGAATTGTACCAAATCGTTACAGATCACATGATGCACGACCCATGCGGTCATGATAATCCAAGCTGTCCGCGCACGGTTGATTATAAATGTACCAAGAATTTTCCAAAACCATTTAACGAAACCACGGTAATTGATGACAATGGTTATGGAATTTAAAGAAGGCGGAATGATGGCACAACTATAAAGAAAAATGGAACAGATTTTCACAACGGTTTCATAGTTCCTTACAACCCCAGTTTGCTCAGGCGATATCAGTCACATATAAATGTTGAATGGTGCAACCAGGTTGGTTCCATTAAGTATTTGTTCAAATACATAAACAAGGGACCAGATATGATTAATGTTGGCTTAGATGGCGAAGAGGTCGACGAGATTAAGGATTTCTATGATTGTAGATATCTTTCGTCTTGTGAAGTAGCATGGCGTATATTCAAATTTGATATACACTATAGGACTCGAGTGTTGAACGTTTGCCATTTCATTTGCAAGATGAACAATTAGTTGTGTTTGATGCAACTGAAAGCATTGATTACACCCTTGAAAAGTCATCAGAAGCGAGAATAAATCATTCAATGGATGGAACTAAACAAGACGGATATATTTGCTCGAAGTTGCTTTATGTCGAGATACCTAAATTTTATGTTTGGAATCCTCAATAAAGGATTTGGACACCGAGACAAAGAGGTGAGAGTTTGGGTCGTATTCATCATGTTCCACCTTCTTGGGGTGAGATTTTTTTACTTGCGTGTATTGCTAAACAAGGTGAGAGGTCTAAAAAAATGGGAAGACCTGAGGAAATTTGACGATGTTGTATATCCTACTTACAGAGATGCTTGCTATGTGCGTGGTCTTTTGCAGGATGATAAGGAGTATATTGATGGATTACTGGAAGAGAGTCACTAGGGTATGGGTGATTATTTGAGGTTATTCTTTGTGATGTTACTCATGACTGATAGTATGTCTCGGCCAGAAATCGTTTGGGAAAAAACTTGGCATGTCATGGCTGCTGATGTGGAGCATTTTGAGCGCATAAAGCAGAATAATCCTGGTATGTTGTCACAAAATGTTTTATGTTTGTTTCCATTTTAATTTCATATTAAATCAGACCAATTACACACACATCATTGCATCCATCACTAAACTAAAATAGCATATAGTCTTAAATACACATTCAGTTAATCAAAACAAATAATGAAGATAAATCTTAAATATAACTCATTTCATATCATTTTATGTATTACGAATCGAATAATGAAATACATACTAAATACGATATTAATCTAAGTCATCCTTGAGAATGCTAAATGTAAATGATCGTAGTCAAAACTTTCTATGTCTTCACATTCCAAATCTTCTTCCACATTCAAGAACCTCTTCATACTGATTAACTCTGTGCATTGTAGCAAACTATTTCATTTGATCATCTCTTAGTTGTTGATTGCTATCCCGTTATGCTTGTGCTTCATCCCTTTTTCAAGTTCTTTGTTCGGCCATACATGTTCTTCCGCAACTCTTTTTTTTCTTCAACAATCTCTACATTGTAAGAATGAGAATAATTTTACACTATTATTTTTAAATAATACTTTCCTAATCCATACTCAATATACAGATTGAAATAATGATGTTCTAAAATATTAAAATTTCAAACCAATGCTCATACCTTCTTTATGGTTTGGTCCTCTGGCCTTTGTTCCTCGATGCATTATTTTCTGAAACAATAAAAACAAATCAGTTAGTTTTCATAGAATGAATAAAAATAAAATTAATATAAAAATCGATTCAACAAATCATGTTCTACTTGATGTCCTTTCCGTTTTTTTCTTCTTCAAAATCGCATTCGCCTCTTGATCTTTTGTTTGATGCAGACATTATTTTTGTATTATCCAAATATTCTACAAAGATTAGAGGTTTTGAGTTGAATATGATGCGCGCTAGCTTGTTTGTCGATTCGCTTTTATAATCATTATTAGGAAAACAAGAGACTAATAAGTAGCCTTACATGAAACTTCTTTTAGTGTAGAGTTTCAAAAACATGTTCAGACCGATTTAAAGTTCAAATATTACATTTTACACATATAAATATATAGAGATTAGATCATTTAAAAGTTAATCTCAAGAGAAAAGTGAGAGAAGTGATCTCAACGTTAGATCACCCTCCTTCCCTCCTTTTTTCACACCAAACTGTGGACCTTATTGTATTTTCATTTATTCTTTAAGGAATGTTTTGTAAATTCGCACATTTCATATATAATACCTAATTTTCTTCAGTTTTCCTTTTTCTTCTTTCTCTAGATACAAGACCTGAACTTTTTTCTCTTAGTTCCAGATTCACGAAGTTCACGAAATTACGACCATGAAGATTCACGAAATCATCTCATCACGAAGTCAAATCGTGGTATCAGATTCAATAATGTATCTAACTGATTTCGTGTTATCAGATTCAATATCATTTCATCATATTTTATCAAATCGAAGATCAAATTAAGGTATGTAACTGAACTTGATTATAGATTTGTTATTTTTGCTAATTAAAATCAATTATAAAGCTTATATGTTGATTGTTTGAGTTAGGTTTTTACTTTTATGCAATTTGATTTGTTAAACACTATCTTTGTTTATAGATGTAACGATTTTCAGAGTTTATTGACATCATTCATTGTATAGAATAGCTATTTTGAAACGAATTTGAGAAACAAATACATGGAAAACATGTTTACATAAGACTGCACACCAAGTGTTTGATAAAATGTCTGAATGGAATTTTATAACTGCGATGCACTAATTTTACATTGTGATGCCCTAATTCTTGTTAATATATTCTAGTTACACTGGATGCCTCAATTAATTTAGGCAAGAGGATTTTAGAGTTTGATGAACACACTCGCTAAGACAATTGTATGGACATCAAGTTTGTTGCTACTGTATGTATCACCACGTCATCATACCATGTGCTACGACGTTAGGTTACAGGTTTCAAGAGGAAAATTGAAAGTTGTTTGTCTGGGTAGTAGAAGTCAAATAAGGACACATGATATGGAATAACGTTCTTTGACAAAGGTTTCCAATTCATAGTTGTTCCTGTGCAGGTGCTTGTTAATCAACTGAAAGGTGTTGCCCCAGCTATACGTAATTCAATATCTGATATGAGTGAGGAAGTGAATAGTATCTCCACCAATCTTCCTCAAGTGACAAATTATCATGGAGGATCTACCTCACTTGTACGATAAAGCACCAGAAGGACTATGGTAGTGCGTTGTACCTTATTTGCTTTTTATGATGATTAGAAAATATTTTAAATGCCCGCTCGAGTACTAAACTACATATTTGATGTTTGAGTATCATAAGTCAAATCAAGACACATCTGGTAGAGCTTCGCTTGATTTATGTCCAAATTCTTTCACTTAACCAAACGGGTGCACTAAAATGACTCAAACAGATGCACTTAAGTTCATCAAACAGTGCACTAAAATGATTTATGATATGGAATAGCGTTCTTTGACAAATTTTACCTTTTATCAGCAACTTATTTTAATCAGATCTTGACTTAGTGGAAATGGGTTTCCAATTCACACTTGTTCCTGTGCAGGTGCTTGTTAATCAACTGAAAGGTGTTGCCCCAGCTATACGTAATTCAATATCTGATATGAGTGAGGAAGTGAATAGTATCTCCACCAATCTTCCTCAAGTGACAAATTACCATGGAGGATCTACCTCACTTGTACGACAAAGCACCAGAAGGACTATGGTAGTTGCGTTGTACCTTATTTGCTTTTTTTATGATGATTAGCAAATATTTTAAATGTTCGTGCGAGTACTAAACTACATATTTGATGTCTGAGTATCAGAAGTCAAATCAAGACACATTCGGTAGAGCTTCGTTTGATTTATGTCTGAAATTCATTCACTTGATCAAACGGGTGCACTAAAATGACTCAAACAGATGCACTTAAGCTCATCAAACAGGTGCAGTAAGTTTGTCGGCTTTTTTGGAGATACTGCTGCTCATATGATTACAACTGCTCAAGTGAATAAAAGAAAAAAATGCTCTAAGTATTTATCACAAATGCATATATTTTACTGATCTTCTACTTGTATGTTTGACAGTGTCTGGAGTGGATGCTAAAGTGCATATCCTACTACCGAACAACATGGAACATTCATACGTAAAAGTTACCCCAATTTTGAAACTAGCGCAAAGGCATTGGTTTTGAATAAGTGTACCAGGATAAGTAAATAATACCATTTACATCTTGTATTGTAAACTCCCTATAGTAAAGATATAAAATCTATATAGATCTTGTATGTATTAGTATCATGTTCAGAAATATGAATTGACTTTAGATTCAAGATTTCATTATAATAAAGTTTCATATTCTATATTTGTAATTTCAATATAAATATGTTTCCTTATCACATTCATTGCTTTGGAATGTTGTTATCAGTTGATGATGTAACAAGTGGTATCTCCGTAGAGTCTTTCTTTGAAGGCTCGTCAACTTGAATCTTTGCTTGGTTGTTAACCGTGTTTTTCTAATAATTGTTTGGAGCTGCCTTTTCGTCAATTTCATGAACCTAAAAGTATTGCACTTTTTCTTTTGCTTTATGATACAAACGGATGAACTAATTATATCAAACGGATGCACTAAAGTTACTCAAATAGATGCACTAAAGTGCCTCAAACAGATGCACTAAAGTAATATATGAGAATCAACACATCCATTAATGTAAATAATAAAAGAATGCACCTAGTATAATGGAGATGAAGGATAAAGTCAGTATATTAAAAAGAATATATTTCTTGTGCGATTAGGAGTAAAAAATATCAACCGAAAAATATAGTTGAACAAAAAATATCAATAAACATACAAATAAATAAGTAGTCATGTTATGAACGAATTAATCTTATTATAAACTTAACTTGCCAATCAGAATACAAGAGATGCATTTTGCATTGATGAGTGATGCTACAATAAGAATACAACATCTCCTAAGATATAGTAAGCTAAACAAAAACTGTCAAATAATATTTATACAAGCTAAGCAATGACTATCTTCAAATTCTTAAACATCCAGAGAAGCCTCTCAAACCATTTACCTTTCGATGCCTATAAAGTCGTCACCTTGTAACAAATAATCATCATTCAACCAAGAAGAAATGTCATATTCTCGTCTGACAAAATCATCTTCGTCACTAAATTCATCCATTCCAGGAAGTTGCAGATGGGGACATGTCAATGTATATTTCTAAATAAAACCTAAATTAGTTGAAAAATCATTATGAGTTAAAAAATCATTATGTAATATTTCATACAGATGCCTCATTTTTTAATACATATGCCCTAAAATGTACATAAATTACTATATTGTCAAACACCGCTTAATAATCATCGTGCAATATTTCATACAGATGCATTAATTTTCTAATACAGATGCACTAAAATTGTGTAGAAATTATTATATTGCCAAAAACCCCAATGTTTACTACATCGCTGAATAATCCTTATGTAATATTAAACAATTGTAACGTATAATGTTGATGCACTAATGTATAACACATATGCAATAAGATATTACCCTTTGGCAGTCTTGATGTGAGTCCACCAATGCCCATTATTAAAGACTATAACATGAGCATTATAGTCTTAGTATCTAAATCCCTTTTAATAACGTAATTAAAAAGAAAAGAACTTGTCAAGATACCTCAAGAACAGTTGTAACTTGAAGTTCAACATAAGGGAAGTCGATTGAAATCCATTCAAATTTAAATCTCATCAATGGAACATTTGCGTCCTTAACACAGTGTATACTCGGCACCTCTACACTATTTGCAAGCATGTTGTGTAGACCTATGAAAAAAATCCTCCTGCATAACGTAAAATAATAATTGATATCAAAATGTTGCATTTCCATGTTTTCTTTCCTAAGTGTATGCCAATAAATGAATTAAACAGATGAGATGACAAGTCACTGTCAAAATGGCGAACCACGGGCCAACACAAAGAGCATCAATGTCGTATTCTGCATTATATACCTACATAAGTTTTGAAGAAAAATTAGAGCCAAATAAAATCTTGCTACAACCAAAAATGAAAAATAAGTAACATAAACAGAAACTCACGCCAAGACCATAAGTCAATATAGTTGTTGTGGCAGTCTATTGAACCCACCACTTTTTATAACTCTATAAAGATTTAAAACTATTGCAATACCTTTAACTCTCTATTGTTAAGCTCTTTAATGGCGGCAATAGCAAAACCAAATCTTGAAACATGAAGGTCACGAAAGCATAGCTTTTATTCTCAGTTAAATAACATTAAAATACATATATAGCAACATAATTTTCTATAAAATAAAGAGAGATGGAGAGGGGGAGAGAGAGAAAGAGAAGGTTACCTCGATGACTTCTCCAATAGATTCACCAAACTCTTTCAGAACATATTCAAATGCATCAGGAGTAATTACACCAAGCATATAAACAGACGCCCAAGTAGTTCCAATGACGCACTAAGCATACAAATGGATGCCCTACTATGACAACTAATGCACTAAACATACAAACGAATACACTATAAAAATACACGGATGCCTTAATATCTTTGACGATGCACTAATCATACTCAATGATGACCTAACATGTTTATAGACGCACTAAACATACAAGTATATGCTGAAGTATTTCCAGCGATGTAATAAACATACAAATGGATGCCTACTATAACCAACGGTGCACTAAACATACACACTAATACCTTAATATGTCTAATGATTCACTAATATTACTCACTAATGCAATCATACTCGTTGATGCTCTAAGATGTTCAATGATGCAGTAATCATTCTTATTGATACCCTAATATGTCCATCGATGTACTAAATATACAAATAGACGCCCAAGTATTTCCAAGAATGCACTAAACATACAATAGATGCTGAAGTATTTCCAGCAACCGCAAACACAGATGCACTAATACAGTCTGATGCCCTAACTTGTAATTTTGATTCTGCAAATATACACATAGATGCCCTCAGATGTCATATAATTCAATATTAAGCTCATATACTGAAAATTAGTGCATCACAGCTTTAAAATCTTATTCAGACATTTTATCAAACATCTGGTGTGCAACTTTAATAAACACATTTTATATGCATTTTTCATCAAATTTGTTCCAAATCTTGTATAAAACATGATGATATGATTATAAACTTTCAAAAAACTTAAAAATCATTACATCATAGTTAAAACTTACGTGATTTTGTGCACTTAAAAGTTACCTAATTAAAACTTATTCTAATTCTTTGAAATTGATAAATATACACAATTATATTATGTTTAAATCAATAATATGAACCGTAAACATTAAGTTAAACAAATGAATGAGAAGTTCAATTCAGAAAGAAAACAAACATGATTGAGTGTTGATGGTATGATGTTGTGGTGGAGGAATGGTGTTGATACCGTTGTGGTGCGATGTTGATTGGTGTCGGTGCGGTGGCTGTGTGGTGGTGGCGATGGAGATGGTCAGATGGAGATGGTGATGAGAGGAATCACGAATGTGTGTGTTTAAACTAATAACTGTGTGTTTGCATCTGATGGTTACAAGCTAATCCGTATATGTTTGCCTTTTTTCAAAATTTATCCTGAAGTTTGAGATGTTTGCAATATCTATCCTATAACGTTTTTTCTCACTTTTCTATCTAATTACACTTTTCTCTAGAACCGGACTCTAAATATATATATATTTGTTTTATTTAATCTTTAAGGTTATATATTTTATCACATTTGAATTCAACATAAGTTTTATTAATAACATTTTTTCATGCAAACATTAAACAGCTTGTGAAAACAAAATATTATTATAGTTTAGCATGATTTTTGTTGACCGATTTCCCAACCTTGGCATACCACAATTTGTATATGGTAACTAAGACTATACGACATTCACAACTATATACACTTATATAAGTTACCTTTAGTACATGCTACTAAAATCTCTTATAAGCTTATCTAAAAATAGTGAAATACATGTCTTTTAGCTCATTTGCACATTTTATTATGTTACAATATTATGTAGGGTTTGGCAGTACAATAGCAATACCTTGCCAAGTGTACCGATCTAGTACGCGTACTTTTTTTGTTCCACTTAATGTAACGAACTTCTGCTTTTGTTCCATTCTACCCAAAGATGACCGCCTGAGAGAAAAAGTTTGGAAACCGCTATGCATCATACCCGACATTTTTATTAAAGGTTTTGGTCAGATAATAGCAACGTACTTTTTCAAATGTACCGATCTAGTACGCGTACTATTTTTATCCCACTTAATATAACGTACTTTCATTTTCACACGCTTTTGTCCGTTTTGCCCGTTTTCGTCCGCTTTTGCACATTTTCACACGCTTTAGCATATTTTCATCCGCTCACACGTTTTGATCGTTTTACATTTTCATTCGTTTTTACATGCTTACGCGGTTTTGCACATTTCGTCCATTTTTGCGTTTTCATCCGTTTTTGCATGTTTTCGTTTCGCCGTTTAAATCGTTATCGCACGTTTTGAACGTTTTGCATGTTTCGTCTATTTTGCATGTTTTCGCATTTTCGGATGTTTCCGACGTTTGAACGCCGCGACGTTATCGTCCATTTTGCACGTTATCGTCCGCTTTTGCTCGCCGCCCGCTTTTGTTCGCTTTACGCATTTTATTCACTTTTACATGTTTCGCGCTGTTTAGACATGTTTGTCCGTTTGTGCAAAACGCAAAACAGATGAAAACGGGCAAATGGACGAAAACATGCAAAACAGATAAAAACGTGTAAAAAGCATTTAAAACGCAAAAATAGATGAAAATATCCGAAAACATAAAAAAAAATAGCCGAAAATGTGCAAAGACGGGCGAAAATGTGTAAAAACATGCGAAAGCGAACAAAACCGTGCAAAAATGAGTAAAAACGCACGAAAACGTGCAAAATCGGAAAAAGTGTGCAAACTCAGGTGAAAACATGTAAAAACGAACAAAAACGTGTAAGAACGGATGAAATCATGCAAAAACATGCAAAAACGGACGAAAACGGGCAAAAACGGATGAATAATGCAAAAAGGGGCAAAAACGTTCAAAAACATGCGAAAGCGATGGCGTGCGCGAAACGAACGAAGCGGGCAAAACGGATGAAACATGCAAAAGGGCAAAACGTTCAAAACATGCGAAAGCAGACGAAAACAAACGAAACCGGGCAAAACGGATGAAAGCGTGATAACGTGCGAAAAAGTGCAAAACATTTAAAACCGGCGAAAATGTGTAAAACGGATAAAAACTTGCAAAACGAACAAAAACGTGCAAAATGGGCAAATTTTTTGGTGCCGGTTAAACAAGTTTCATGGGGTAGATTGGTACAAAAAATGAAAGTTCGTTACCTTAAGTGGAACAAAAAAGTACGCACGTACTAGATCGGTACACTTGGCAAAGTACGTTGCTATTGTACGGCCAAAACCCTATTATGTAAATGCAGGATTGCAACTGAATGACAACCAGAAGTATAACATATGTTTGACTTATATTGAACACATGCTACTATGTAACAACAAGAGCCTAAAGAATTTCATGAACATGCCATATCTGAATAACGAATTCACAATGGAAGGGTATAACAGGTTGATATATGATGAGACATCATACAACGTAAATGAATTAAAAGAGCAGCATAAAACATTGTATGACAGTTTGACATCTGAACAAAAAGGTATTTATGCAACTGTTATGGATGTTGTAGACAATAACAAAGGTGGAATGTTCTTTGTGTATGGATACGGTGGAACTGGGAAGACATACCTTTACAAAAAAATGTCTGCTGCTGATAACGCTACACGCGTGGTTCGGGGTCAAGGAAACTTCCTTTTCTTCGAGCAAGTTTTATAACACCTAAGCGTTGAACCTAATCGTTGTAGTGTAGTAATTAGGGTAAGCCACGGGTATTGATATCGTTTCTGGGAATAGGAATGCTAGTAAGGAGTTACTACGCTAAGGTTGAGGTTGAGGAAGATTATTTTGTATTTTTATATTTTGTAGAAATGGAAAAGGTACGAATCTCGGGTATTGGATTTGGGGTTGGTATTGCTACCGATTACTCTACTATTATCTAATTATCTAAGCTAAGGTTGTGATAGTCTATGTCTAATTGATGTGTACTGTATGATAGTTTAAAGATGTGTTTACTTAGATTCTACTACTCCCTAGTTATCTCCTATTGAAGGTTGAATTGTCACGTCCTTATTCTTAATGCGTTGTGTTTTATAAGGTTGTAAGGTGTGCATTCCCTAACTCTTTGAAGTCACCTTTAAGTGTAGTAAACGAATCCACTAAGTCATTCATAAACTAACTTTGAGGTTATCTTTGGGTTTAGTAAACGAAATCCACTAAGTCATTCATAAACAATCAAAGATTTATCAAGTATTAGACACAACGATAGCCTAGTCGCACTCTAAGCCAATTACAATTAAGATAAGAGACAACCTAACAATAATTAACAACTAGGTTTCATATATCTAAGCAAACACACAAATAAATTAGCCGGACATGGAGAACATGCAAGCATACACACAAATAATCAAAGACATAATTAAATTAATGAAGTAAATACTTATCTTGATGTATAATAGGGTTTAGTGCACAAAGAAAGCCTTGGTTCGGTTTTAGGTTTTACTCCAAAGACTACACACAAAACCGAAAAATTCGGATTCTATATATAAGATTACATGCGATACATTAGGGTTTCGGCCACGTAAACCTTGCGACGGCGTCACCTTATGACATACCTTGGCCGCATCTAGGCCGTCCCGAGTAACGAACTCCTTTAAATGACGCCGTCTGAAAACATGCAATTTCGCTCGACCCGACCGCGCAAAATTCCTTCCGACGGCGTCGCAGATATCTGATGACGCCGTCGCCTTATGTTTCAATGACTTTGAGTGTCTCGATTCGACTTTGGCCATATATTCGCGCCTTTTCGTCCAAATAAGAATTTTGCCTTCAAGAGACCTAAAAGTGAAAAGGCGATATTAAGCAATAACGGCTGTATGATCGAATAAGGGCTTAAATGACCCTTAAAAAGGTACCTTTAAAACCTTATCAAATATCCCTACACTTGGTATTTGCTTGTCCTCAAGCAAATGTGCTTTTAGCCAATTAATTTATAAGTTAGGGTCATGAAGCATTCATTCAAAACGGTCCACAACACATATAAGCCCATAAAAGTAATAACAAGCACGGAATTACATACTAGCACCTCACATGGGGTGTTTGGATACTCACATCTCTCGGTGTATATATGAAATATAACAAATCGAAATGGAAGATAAACACTCATTAACCGGTCCTAGTACATAGATTACCATAGGCTTGAGAATAGATCAAACCTCCGTCGCTTGGCGTAAGCACCTAGGAAAGACTATCAAAGAGGTCTTTTAAAGGGTTGTAATGTTAGGCTTACGGTAGGGAAATGAAGGGTTTGGTGGGATAGGCTATTTAGTGGTGGATAGTCAAAATCTCTATGTTGCAAGTATCGAAGAATGGCGTTGCTAAGCCAAGACTCGACACTCTAAAACTCTAGGCAACGAAAACAAACATAATTGAAAAGATAGATGTAGGATGGTAGCCCGTATGGTTTTTTTTTTTTTTTTTTTTTTTTTTTTTTTTTTTTTTTTTTTTTTTTTTTTTTTTGTTTTTTTTTTTGTTTGTGCATACACTTTTACTCTACCATCCTCTACGGTACATCAAAATGATAGGATTTATAGACACATCCCTACACTTGAGTTTTATTACTCTAACACTAATTTGACCCGAATTGAAAAGATCAAAACACTTGGAGTACATTATTATGCAAACAAAGGAATTTGAGTTTAACGTTCTCTTCCCTATATTTCATAAACTTTAACTTTTCCCATGAATCCCAATCATCCCAAAGCAGTATACAAAGGATATGACTCGACTTAGCAACTCATGCAAGCAACCGGATAATTGAACTAAGGGTTTTGGGTGATAACATAAATTGCACTAAAAGTGAGTGCAATAAAGGTAGGCTAAGGCGATTTGGGTGTATATTTGGGGGTGGGGTGTAAACAATGCTCTTCATTGATATCCGGAAAACGAAACATCACGAGAACCGCGAAAAGGATAGGCTCGAGGGGTTAACTAGGGTATCGTGTACTAAAGATGAGTACAAAGCAAAGGGTGTGGGGAATTACTCAACCGATATGGAAGACGTAATTATATTACGGTATCAAACAAGGGTTTATCCTAATGCCTCTTATCATTTAGTTATTCCTAACTACACAAGTGTAGTCTCACTAGCGATCTCGGAATGCATCACAAAACAAGTTCTAGAATCTAATATACTACGGTTCACACTCTAAGCATTGAAGATGAATGCTTTAATTCCTACTAATCTAAGGCGATCCTCACATTTGGGTGGAATTTGGGTGGTAAGGGTTTTGTGCTAGTCATATAACTTCCTATCCATGAGGCGCTTTTGTTAAGACTAATGGCCCACTCCTATATGTTATGAAAAATTTTAAATTTGGTGCCAAAATTACCCTAACCGACATTTTCTCATGGTTTATTACACAATCACAATTGGACAAAGCAAATAGTCAAGGATAAGCATAGTTTCAAAGTTCCGCTTTATTTTCCCTCCTACACTTAAACCGAACATTGTCCCCAATGTTCCCCGAAGTATCAAAGTTATGATAAAGAAGGTAATTAAAAACAAAGAAACTAATACTCCCCTAATTAGCTCGGTAGGATCCGTGTAAAGTGGTGGTTAAATTCTTTTCAAGAAGAGCGTTAGCGTTAAAAGCTTCTTCTCATCTTATGTATCTTCTTCTTAGTAAATTAAACCGCACACTGAAGAAAACAAACAACCCAACGATCAAACCGAACAAACAAAATCTCAACAAGATGTAATTCCAAACCTTAAATAGGATATAATGCTGTGGAATGGAAGTTTGCGATTTTCTAGAAAATTAAGACCGAAAATTCCAAAATTTATAAGTAACACGAAAACGAGAAAAAGTAGTAGCGCTTTCTACTCCCGACGCGTCGAAGTTGTGATCTCGGCGCCGTCGAGTTATCCCTGACAGAACCGGTCTGCGATTTTGAAAAAATTCGAAAATTTATATCTTTAGAATCGGAAAAATTCGCAAAACATCCATTATGACTCGATACAAGCATTTGACTCTAACAACACACATATATATCTTTTAAATAATTGTAATTCTCATGTTCACGTTTCTTTTGAAAACGTGTGTAATCCTCCCACACTTATCCCTTATGTAAAATACCTTTATATGTAATTAAGGCGAGGTTAAAGACAAAATAAAGCATTTTACAAATTCAAACATGAGAATAAACAATTAATAAAAGATATACGACACATAAATGAAAATGAAAAACAAATACACATGGGTTGCCTCCCAAGAAGCGCTTGTTTTTGTTCGAGTCATGAGCCTGACTCTACCCTTATTTAACAGATAAAGGGGAGGTTTTTCCTACACTTAAGTTTAAGTGCGGGTGATAGTAGCAATACACACCCTTAGGGTGGAAATTTGCTCCGTGAGGAGAGGGTGATGGGTGATTTATATGCTCAAAGGAGTGTGCTCCATTCATTATAACCTTACCTAAGTCTATTGGTGTAGCGGGTGAATCAAATCTCCCTCCTAAAAATGGATCATCTTCTATCAACTTCAAAAGATTCTTAGTTAAGGATCCATCTTGACCTAATAAACCCGGTTTAAACCCATAGTGTTTCTTGTTATCAACCATGAATGGGTGATATAAGTGTGTAAGGTCATGGGTTACTCCTATATTAGCTTCCACTCTACATGGCCTAGAATCTACCACCTTTATCAAGCAACTACCCGGACTATTTATTTTGATGGGTGGATTGGGGCTAATTCAATTCCAAGATTCACATCTAAAGACGGAACATTGGGTAAGGTTTGTGGTTGAGGCTCGGTTTATCAAAATTAGAACTTCCCTAGGACTAAGAGAGAGGTCACGACAACAAGCATCTAAACCTACATTCTCTAGTGGCGTTTGGTCCAAAGGTTCTCTACCAATTGGGGCTCCTATAGTCTCTTCTACTTCTTCCGGGTAAGTTATAAGTGATGTGTGTTCCTCAAGTGATGGTAGGGCTTGTGGGCTTGGAGTTTCCACCTTTTTCTCCATTATATCTAGATCTCCTAAATGTTTGAAATCTATCCCACATGCAACTAGGTACTTTAGCTTCAACCATCTCACAATCTTGTTTGGGTTTAGGTTTCATGTTCTTAAAAACTAGGTCTTTTGATCATGATTCCTAAGGTCGACAAATCCTTCTTATCCATTTCTTCAAATTGTAACAAGCGAAGGTTTATGCATAGGAGGCTTTTCGAAAAATTCTAAAGATGGTGTCACTAAAGGAGTTGATCTTGACAACGATCGTTGAATAAAGCTACACAAACACAAAATATATCAAATCCATCCAATCTTACACCCTTGTTCTTTTGGATATCTTTAAGATCACTCAAATTTATCGAACAATAAAAACTAAACCAATCGCAAAATTCAATTGTTCCTCATTTGTTAATGATTCAAATGCAACTTCACTTGCCATAGCGACAAATGAAAAGGGTTTTACGAACACAAACACAAAGAAGGGGATAGACTAAGAGAAATCTAAAATGAAAAAAGTTTACTTGATAGGAATCAAGCAAAGAAACCTAAGCGAGGTGGACTACTAACTAGCTATTCTATTCCCGTGCGCCAAAACTTGATAACGCCACACGTGCGTTCGGGGTCAAGGAAACTTCCTTTTCTTGAGCAAGTTTTATAACACCCCAGGCGTGAACCTAATCGTTGTAGTGTAGTAATTAGGGTAAGCACGGGTATTGATATCGTTCTCTGGGGAATAGGAATGCTAGTAAGGAGTTACTACGCTAAGGTTGAGGTTGAGGAAGATTATTTTGTATTTTATATTTTGTAGAAATGGAAAAGGTACGAATCTCGGGTATTGGATTTGGGGTTGGTATTGCTACCGATTACTCTACTATTATCTAATTATCTAAGCTAAGGTTGTGATAGTCTATGTCTAATTGATGTGTACTCGTATGATAGTTTAAAGATGTGTTTACTTAGATTCTACTACTTCCTAGTTATCTCCTATTGAAGGTTGAATTGTCACGTCCTTATTCTTAATGCGTTGTGTTTTATAAGGTTGTAAGGTGTGCATTCCCTAACTCTTTGAAGTCACCTTTAAGTGTAGTAAACGAAATCCACTAAGTCATTCATAAACTAACTTTGAGGTTATCTTTGGGTTTAGTAAACGAAATCCACTAAGTCATTCATAAACAATCAAAGATTTATCAAGTATTAGACACAACGATAGCCTAGTCGCACTCCTAAGCCAATTACAATTAAGATAAGAGACAACCTAACAATAATTAACAACTAGGTTTCATATATCTAAGCAAACACACAAATAAATTAGCGGACATGGAGAACATGCAAGCATACACACAAATAATCAAAGACATAATTAAATTAATGAAGTAAATACTTATCTTGATGTATAATAGGGTTTAGAACCCTAAAAATCGCACAAGAAAGCCTTGGTTCGGTTTTAGGTTTTTACTCCAAAAGACTACACACAAAACCGAAAAATTCGGATTCTATATATAAGATTACATCTGCGCGACGGCCACCTTATGTTTCGTGGACGCCGTGTCGCCGCTCATTAGGGTTTCGTCTGGCCACGTAAACCTTGCGACGACGTCACCTTATGACCGTGGACGCCGTCCCTTCGCCCGCCGTCTTGGCGCATCTAGGCCGTCCCGAGTAACGACGGCCTACTCTTTAGAACCCGACGTCGTCCTTGAAAACATGCAATTTCGCTCGACCCGTCATAAAATTCCTTCCGACGGCGTCGCAGATATCGGATGACGCCGTCGCTTTATGTTTCAAAGACTTTGAGTGTCTCGATTCGACTTTGGCCATTTTCTTCATATATTCGCGCTTTTTCGTCCAAATAAGCATCATTCCAAAGATTTTGCCTTCAAGAGACCTAAAAGTGAAAAGGAACGATATTAAGCAATAACGGATCTGTATGATCGAATAAGGGCTTAAATGACCCCTTAAAAGGTACCTTTTAAAACCTTATCAGCTGCATTACGTTCAAAAGGTGGTATAATGTTGAATGTTGCATCTAGCGGTATTGCAGCGCTATTGTTGGAAGGAGGAAGGACAGCACATTCCCGGTTTGCAATTCCAATAAATATAGTGGAAGATTGGATGTGCCACATGTTGGAAAATTTAGTGCACTTGTGAGATTAGTTCACACCGTGTAATGGGTTAGGAGGTACGAGTGTACACCCATAAGGTCCATGAACACCACGACTCTTGTAGTGGTTTGTATTGGTAGTGCTAGTAGAAAGTCCGCTTGTGGTTTCATCGACGGCGTGTCTCCACCGAGCAAGCGAGTGTTTCCATTGAAGCTTGTGGATTCCAGCAAGCGATGTATCCACCGATAGCACTATGAAATCTTGATGAAAGTAATGCTTGTAACGGTTTTGACCTATTCAGTGGCGGCTTCAAGCGCTTAATGACCACGTTTAATTGGTCATGTAACCACTAACGGCTATAATGGGGATAATTATGAGGCTATTAATGGGCGATTAATACTCATAATTCCATTTGATTAGCTTAGAGTAAACTCCTATAAATAGGAGATCCGATTATGCATGAAAGATACGTAAAACGATTAACACTTATTAGCTCAAGGGTTATAGAATTGTGCCTAATTCCATAAGCGCATTTGGTCTTATCCCAAGTAGTATTCGTGTAACCCAGGCATTAGGGTCGAATAGTTTACTTTGGAAAGTGATCACACGATTCCAAGTGATATCCCGTAACCACCAAGTGGTATTTGTTATCACGACCGTTTGTTTGTTTCTCGAATAGTTGAACATTTCGCGAAGTTGATTATCTTACCTGATCGGGAGATGGATTTGAAAGCTTGACTTTCTTGAATGGTGAATTGGATGAGGAGGTTTACATGAACCAACCTCGGGGCTTCATCATGCACGGCAATGAAAAAGGTGTGTAAAGCGATTAAGTCTCTTTATGGGTGAAGCAGGCACCTAACAATGGCATCAAAAATTTGATGAAGTGGTTTTGTCTAGTGGTTATGTTCTTAACCAAGTCGACAAATGGGTATATAGCAAATTGGATGAATCGGTAAAGGAGTCATCATTTGTCTATATGTTGATGACATGTTGATCTTTGGCACCGACCAAAATCAGTTGACTGACAAAGGAATTTTGTCATCAAGGTTCTCCATGAAAGAAATGGGGAGGCGATGTTATCCTTGGTATAAGGATTAAACATGAAAGTAATAGAATTTCTATCTCTCGGTCTCATTATATTGAGAAGGTGCTAAGGAAATTAATTACTTTGATTGTACTCTGTGAGTACACCTATGGATACTTGTGAGAAGTCGATGCCTAATAATGGCAAAGTCGTATCTCAACTTGAGTATTCTAGGGTAATTGGTTGCTCGATGTATGCCATGACTTGTACAAGGCCCGATATTGGTTTTGCGATGGGAAAATTGAGCGGTATACTAGTAATCCTAGTGCTCATCACCGCAAGCGATTCAAAAAAGTATTGAAGTATTTGAAGAGAACTATGGATTATAGTCTCTCATATTTGGTTACCCATCGATGTTGGAAGGTTACAACGATGCAAGTTGGATCAATAACATCGAAGACAATTAGTCTACCGGTGGTGGGTATTCCTACTTGGTGGAGGTGCAATTTCTTGGGCATCCAAGAAACAAACTTGCATCATCGGTTCAACAATGGAATCAATTTGTGGCTCTAGCATTCTTGGTAAAGAAGCGAATGGTTGAAAAACTTGCTTCGAGATTCCATTGTGGCCTAAACCTATAGCACCTATTTCTATCCGGTGTGATAGTGCGGCTACATTGGCTAAGGCTTATAGCCGGATGTACAATGGTAAGTCTAGACACATAGGTGTCGGACATAGCATGATTCGTGAGCTTATCATGAATGGGGTGGTATCTATAGAGTTTGTGAGATCTCAATAGAACTTAGGCGATCACTTGACGAAGGGTTTGGCTAGAGACTTGGTTATAAAGTCTGCTAAAGGGATGGGTTTAAGTCCAACTTAGTCATTGAATGCTAGGACACCCAACTCCTCCTAAGAAACTTGGGAGCTGAGTTCAATGTGGAAAGAACATTCGGTGGGTGGAGCACATGTTTTATCTACATCCCAAGGTTGTGCTCGGAACTGCTTTGAAAGGAGGATGGAGTCTTTACTTTTAATGGTTAATTTTCTTTGAAAAAGTGCTTGGCGGGAGCATGACTAAAGAGGAACCACCTATGTAAATGTTGAAGTTTTGCCGCTTGAAGCTTTGGACTTTAGCTTTTACAACATTTATGAATTTGGATATGGACACATGGCTTGTATAGTGTGGAGCTTTTAAGTGTTTGAAGACTTGTGTGTATTTTATCTTGGTATTCAAATGGGTTGAAGGGTTCAATTCTTAGAACACCCGATTCTCGAATATTTGAGCGTGTAATTTACTAAGATGGAAATTCAATCCTCGGGACATTTTCGTTTATGCACATGTTTTGTTTAATGTTTGGTTTTCATGCAAAGGAAGTGAACTAAATTTGGGAGGATTGTTGGAAAATTTAGTGCACTTGTGGGATTAGTTCACACCTTGTAATGGGTTAGGAGAGTGCGGATGTACACCCATAAGGTCCATGAACACCACGACTCTTGTAGTGGTTTGTATTGGTAGTGCTAGTAGAAAGTAATCGCTTGTGGAAATCTTGCTTGTGGTTTCATCGCGCGATGTCTCCATCGATAAGCGATGTTTCCAGCGATAAGCGATGTTTCCACTGAAGCTTGTGGATTCCATCAAGCGGTGTATCCACCGATAGCACTATGAAACAAGCGATGAAAGTAATGCTTGTAACGGTTTTGACCTATTCAAGTGGCGTTTCAAGCGCTTAATGACCACGTTTAATTGGTCATGTAACCACTAACGGCTATAATGGGGATAATTATGAGGCTATTAATGGGCTGATTAATACTCATAATTCCATTTGATTAGCTTAGCGTAAACTCCTATAAATAGGAGATCTGATTATGCATGAAAGACACACAGAAAATGATTAACACTTATTAGCGCAAGGTTTATAGAATTGTGCCTAATTCCATAACTGCATTTGGTCTTATCCCAAGTAGATATTCGTGTAACCCAGGCATTAGGGTCGAATAGTTTACTTTGGAAAGTGATCACATGATTCAAGTGATATCCGGTAACCACCAAGTGGTATTTGTTATCACGACCGTTTGTTTGTTTCTCCTGAATAGTTGCACATTTATTGAAGTTGATTATCTTACCCTATTCTGGGAGATAAACCCCAACACCACATTCCTTATGACAGTGACCTCGCAGATTTGATACGACAAGCGAAGCTCATTATATGGGACGAGGCTCCTATGATTCAGTCATATTGTTATGAAGCATTTGATAGGACACTACGAGATATTTGCAGGTCAGACTCGTCTCAACCATCTAACCGTGTTTTCGGTGGAAAACTTGTCTGTTTGGTGGTGATTTTCGCCAAATTCTTCCTGTCATCCCTAATGCAAGCCGTAATGATGTCGTACATGCCACTATTAACTCTTCCTATCTGTGGCAACATTGCAACGTTATGAACTTAACAGTTAACATGAGATTGGGTTCTGGATCAACCGAATCTGAAAGAAAAGAAATACAAGATTTTGCTGATTGGATTTTAGACATTGGTAATGGAAAGGTTGGTGGTCCTAATTATGGCGATTCGACTGTTGTATTTCGTGATGGGATGTTGATACCAGAATCCGATGATTATGTTGGTTCAATAATTGATGCAACATACCCGCGTTTGCTTGAAAACCTATGGAATCCTGAATTTTTTCAGGAAAGGGCCATTCTTTCACCAACTCATGAAATGGTAGATATGATTAATGAACGCATGTTGGATTTGATTGAAGGAGATGAAACGTTATACGAATCATCGGATTCTATTTCTTTGGATGATTCAGACACAAATTTTGATGATTCTATATACACTACAGATTTCTTAAACGGTTTAAGGATGTCCTGTCTACCGCAACATGCAATAAAGTTAAAGATTGGTACTCCTGTAATGTTAATGCGAAACATTGATCAAAAAGCAGGGTTATGCAATGGAACGAGGCTTCAAGTACTTAGGTTGGGAATCAATGTTATTGAAGCCAAGATCATAGCTGGTGGAAATGTTGGTAGGATTTGCGTTATTCCACGTATGGTAATTACTCCTTCAGACACAAAAATGCCATTCAAATTTAACAGAAGGCAGTTTCCTATTCAAGTATGTTTTGGTATGACGATTAATAAAAGCTAAGGTAAGACATTGTCACAAGTAGGTTTGTATTTACCAAAGCCGGTCTTCTTACACGGTCAACTATATGTCGCTTTTTCAAGAGTTAAAAGCAAGCAAGGATTGAAGGTTCTATGTCTTGATAGTAACGGAAACTATTGCAACTCAACTGCAAATGTAGTTTATAAAAAAGTCTTATGTCGGATTTGAATATTCAGACATTTTTTTGTATTCACAACATTTTCTTGGCTCATAAAACCGACAGTTTGTTCCTCAAGTACACTTATTTAGCAATACAATATTTTTAATGCTATACATATGAATACACTCAATGAACGTAGACCTTGCAAATTGTCATTGTTCCAAAATAGTTCTACATCATATACCTTGGACTACCCGCAAATGACGACGACAACAAGACCTTGGACTACCCTATTGGCTGTTTGTGAACATCAAGATGAATAGACGAAGATCCTATGCTTACAAACCTCAAGCATATGTTGTATTAACATTTTTGCTTTTGTTTCATATACATTTTTTTGCTACATATAGAATGTTTAAAATTACATTCACATTTATGAAAGCACTTTATTTTTTGGTAATATATTTGTATATACTTTTCTTTTATTGTTGATCGTTTTTGTGGTTCAATTACAAATTCATGGTCACATACATTAAATTACAATTAAATGGTAAAAACTCAAACTACTTATTAAATTACATATGTGTTCAGGTTGTGTTCAAAAAATTACATTATTAAATAAAATACAGCTGACATTTTGTATTTTGTAATGTCAGAACGAGTACGACAATTCAAGTGTATTTGTTCACTTGTGCATATTTCTATAATGTTAGATTAATGTTCGTTCAATAGACTATTGTATTATTCACATTTTTTTATATAATTAACTAATTTTAATTTTCCATACAACTTAAGTACTTTTATTTCAATAATCCATTTTATTTTAGTATTCGCAATGTTATTCTAACTATGATTAGTAATGTTTAAATGAAGCAATTCAAGTGTATTTGTTCACTCGGGCGGGTTATGAAGATAGTATATATATATATATATATATATATATATATATATATATATATATATATATATATATATATATATAAATTATGGTAAATTTAAAATCAAAAGACAAATATTAAGTAAAAGAATAAAATCATTTTTTTTATTCTTCAAAATTCCAAAAAATTCCACAGGATCGGGTATGTTGGTGTATAAAATTTTGTGAAAGCAGCTTTTATAATTTTGAGTTTTATTACGTTTTCTTAATGCACAAAAAATGAATTTTGATGCGCAAAAAAATTTTGATACACAAAATTTTCAACTTGTTTTAGTTAGATGCGTAATGTTATTTTGATGAAAAAAGTCAAAAAAAGTTGGGTGGAAAAAATTTTCATAATCTTTTTCAGAAAAAGTATCCACTTTTAGAAAAGATTTCTTCACAACTTTTTCATGCACCATCATACCCGATCTTGTGAAATTTTTTTTTGAAATCTTCGAGAACTTTTTTGAAAAAATATATTTTTATCTTTTACGGATATTTGTCTTTTAGTTGATATTTATCCTAATATATATATATATATATATATAATTTATATAATAGAAAAAGGTCAAAGGTGCAAAGTTGAAAAGTTGAATTATTGAAATTAGTCAAATGAGAGAGAAATGTATAGTATAATTAATACTTTTATTAAAACACCACAATACTTAAAAGTACAATAATTTAATCATATTTTTAAAACACTCTAAAATGTAAAGTACATGTTATTATACACATTATACAAATTAATAAAACAAACAAAACTTCATACAAGCTAACAATTTGATTTTACATATAGTTTTGAAACCGGACCAGGACCAACGTGTTCAACCGGGAACCGGTGTTGCCACCGGTTGACCGGACGCTTCAAACCGTGGGTTGACCCGATTTAATTTGAATTGTTTTCGACCTAACTGTCGGGTTGACTCGGTTTAGATCGACTTTTTTCTGGGATGGTTCAACAGTTGAACCACCGGGTCGAACTGAGTTTCAAATTTGACAAAATTATATGAGAAATGATGAAGGAGTTGTGGAAACCGTGATAAATTTGGAAAATGATAGACCAAGTAATTATAGTTTTTGTTGTTTATCTTGTTGTATAATGAAGTAAATCACTTATCTTGTTGTAAAATAGGGTATGAAACCCTAAGATAATCATGAGCGACCTATGTTTGGTTTAGGGTTTACTCCACAAAACTACCTCTCTAAAATATCGCAAATTGAATTCTATATATAGATTTACAATATGCGATGGCGTCACTCTTTAATTGTGACGCCGCCGTGGTCGCCGCCATTAGGTTTTCGTCTTGGCGCGCCAACTCTGTGGCGTCACCCTTATGCTTGTGACGCCGTCGGGATCCAAATCTAGGCCGTCACGGTTGTCACGCCTACTTTTTAAAACGATGCCATCACTTGTAAAATAGCAATTTGCTCTCGAGTTGTCTCAAGGTGTGTCGCGACGGGCGTCGCTATTAAGCCGTGACACCGTCCCTTTAGTTCAATGACTTGAGTGTCTCGATTCTTGACTTTGGCCATTTTCTTCATATATTCGCCTTTTAAATGCGAATAAGTGTCATTCCACAATTTGCCTTCAAGAGACCTAAAAGTGAAAAGGAACAAAATTAAGTAGTAACGGATACAAAGTGATCAATTAAGGCTTAAATGACCCCTCAAAAGTGTACCTTTATATCCTTATCAAATATCCCTACACTTGGTATTTACTTTTCCTCAAGCAAATGTGCTTTTAGCCAATTAATTTATAAGTTAGGGGTCATGAAGCATTAGTTTAGAACAATTCACAACACATATAAGCCCATGAAAGTCATAATGAGCACGGAAATTGCATACTAGCACCTCATAAGTGGTGTTTGAATACTATCATCTCGGGTGTATATGAAATTTATCAAGTTGGAAATGGAAGATAAACACTCATTAACCGGTCCTAGTACATAGATTACCATAGGCTTGAGACTAGATCAAACCCTCATCGCTTTTGTCATAAGCACCTAGGAAAAGCTATCCAGGAGGTCTTTTAAAGGGTTGTAACGTTAGGCTTACGGTAGGGAAACAAAGGGTTTGGTGGGATAGGCGATTTAGTGGTGGCAACTCAAAAATCTTTATGTTACAAGCATGGGAAGAATAGTGTTGCTAAGCCAAGACTCGACACTCTAAACTCTAGATAAATTGAAACAAACAAATATAACTTTAAAGATAGATGTAGGATGGTAGTCAAGTATGTTTTTTTTCATTTTTTTTTTGAATCACTCTTTTTTTTATTTTATTTTCATACACTTTTACTCTACCATCCTCTCGATAACATCAAAATAATAGGGATTTATAGGCACATCCCTACACTTGAGTTTTATTACTCTAATACTAATTTGACCCGAATTGAAAAGATCAAAACACTTGGAGTACATTATTACGCAAATAAAGGGAATTTGAATTTAACGTTCCTTCCGTCATTTCATAAAATTTAACTTTTCCCATGAATCCCAATCGTCCCAAAGCGTGTAAAAGGATATGACTCGACTTAGCAACTTATGCAAGCAACTAGATAATTGAACTAAGGGTTAAGTATGATAACAATAATGCACTAAAAGTGATTGCATACAAGGTAGGCTAAGGCGATTTGGGTGTACATTTGGGGTGGATTGTAAACAATGCTCTTCATTGATATTCGGAAAACCGAAACATCACGAGAACCGTGAAAGCGATAAGCTCGAGGGGTTAACTAGGGGTTTCGTGTACTAAAGATGAGTACAACGCAGGGTGTGGGGAATTAATCAACCGATGTGAAAGAAGTAATTATATTACAGTATCAAATAAGGGTTATCCTAATGCCTTTATCATTTAGTTATTCCTAACTACACAAGTGTAGTCTCACTAGCGATCTCGAGAATGCATCACAAAACAAGTTCTAGAATCTATTATACTACCGGTACACACTCGAAGCATTAAAGTGGAATGCTTTAATTCCAACAAATCTAAAGGCGATCCTCACATTTTGTGTGGAATTTAAGTGGTAAAGGGTTTTGTGATAGTCATATAACTTCCTATCCATGAGATGCTTTATTAAGACTAATGGCCCACTCCAACATGTCATGAAAAATTTTAAATTTGGTGCCAAAATTACCCTAACCGATATTTCTCATGGTTTATTACACAAATAAAATTGGACAAGGCAAATAGTTAAGGATAAGCATAGTTTCAAAGTTCCGTTTATTTTCCCTCCACACTTAAACTGAACATTGTCCCCAATGTTCCCCGAAAGTATCAAAGTTATGATAATGGAAGGTAATTAAAAGCGAAAGAAACTAGTACTCCACGATTAGCTCGGTAGGATCCGTGTGAAGTAGTGGTTAAATCTTTCTTCAAGAAGAATGTATGCGTGAAGATATCCTTCCAATCTTATGTATCTTCTTCTTGATAAATAAAACTGTACACTTGAAGAAAACAAACGAAACCTCCGTGTAAAATCGGCGATAACAATAAATATATGACTAGGATATAATGCTTGTGGAATGGATGATTCTGATTTTACGGAAAATTAAGACTGGAAAATTCCAAAATTTATAAGTAGCACAGAAACGAGAAAAAGTAGTAATTGTTTCTACTCCTCCCGACGCCAGTCAGTTGCGACTCGACGCCGTCGAGTTATCTGACAGTAAACCTGTGCGATTTTTGGAAAAATTCTAGAAAATTTATATCTTTAGAATCTGGAAAATTTTACGCAAAACATCCATTATGAGTCGATACAAGCATTTGACTCAAACAAACACACATGTATATCTTTTTAGTAATCGTAATTCTCATGTTCATGTTCTTTTGAAAACGTGTAATCCTCCCTACACTTATCCCTTTTGTAAAATACCTTTATACGTAATTAAGATGAGGTTAAAGACAAAATAAAGCATTTTACAAATTTAAACATGAGAATAAACAATCAATAAAAGATATCGACACACAAACAAGCAAACAATTAAGCATGGGTTGCCTCCCAAAGCGCTTTTCTTTATTTATGAGTCTTGTAGCTAGACTCGAAGTTGTGCCCCTACGTTCCCCTAATCTTAGAGGTTCATTCGATTTCTTTCACTCTTCCCTCATCACGAATATACTCAGGGCCTAACAATAGACAAGCGGTGTAGTGAACCGTGTTCCCCCAATCTACTTCAAAGGTCGGAATGTTGTCTACATCTAGATCGTCAATACCCTCAAACTTCTTATTTTTGTAGGGCATTATATACTTAACACATTCGATCCTGTTTGAGAACTTGGCTATTCCTTCCTCTTGATCATAAACCATCTTAGATTCCTCAATAAATGGTCTCCCAAGTATCACATCTCCTAAAAACCCATCAATGATGCCCTTAACATCCTACAAGATCATGAAATCACACCTATATGTGAAATTACCTACGAAGACATGCAGTACTTTGGCCCTCCCAACATAGTTACTCACTTTCCTAGGGTGAAAGGGGTCCCTCATAGGTCCTAACTTTTTGCTCATGATCCAATTATAGTAGAGCCTAGACATTATGTTCATGGGTGCCTTATAGTCGATGTAAGTGTGATCACTATATAAGTATCCAATCATGCACGGTATCTTAATATTTTAGGGTCACTACTTCTAATGCAAGGCTCGAAGGTGGATGCGGGAAGTTAACTACGTTATAATGATAGTCGGTTTCCTTCCCATTAGGGTATGAATCGAAATACTCCCTAACTTCTTCCTCCTCCTCACATCCTTCCATAACTTCTAATACCTTATAATCTCCTTCTTCAAACTCATCATCGAATCACCGAGGTTGATTTACTATCTAAAGTCGAGTGGATTCCTAAGGGCCTCCTCAAGTGCATTTTCAATTATCCTATTCAATTTCCTAAGTTCTCCAATTTCACTAACAATACGAGCTCGGAGTTGGTTGGCAAAAGTGGGGTCAGTGGTAGGTTGTTGTTTGGTGGGTTGATGAGTGGTGGTTGATTATCACCTTCCATCTTGAAAAGTGATGGGATTACTAAAAAGGTCACGAAGAAGGGATAGACTACAAGGAAGCTAAAAATGGGAAAAAAAGCTACTTGATAGGAATCAAGCAAGGAAACCTAAACGAGTCGATCGAATGTAAACCGTCGAGTTTTTCGCATGGTGACCACTTGTGAATGGCCAACCAGAAGAAACTTAAAACAGCTCGGACACCAATGCAATGAAGATCGGGAGAGTATAGTGTTTCCGGTCGTTATGTCCCAATGAGCTATCGAAGAATCACCAAACGAATAGTGATCGAGAGATATGAGCGGAAAAGAGATTTTGATTTATAACTACGTAAATAGCTTATAATTACAAAGGCTTAAATGCAAATTAAAGGAAATTTAAAAAGATAAAAATATTAAATAAACGCTATCACTATTTGCAAAATGATGTTTTGATTTTATGTTTTATAAAACTTAAATTAAAACTACGTAACGCACAAATGAAAATGTGAAACTAAATCAATATTAACCCTAAAAATATGAAAATGATATTTTACAAACCTAAGGATAAAAGAAAATTTTAGAAAAAGAAAATTATTTTATAACTATTTATCTAATTATTATTAATTAAAACTATTTTTAACTATTAAATAATTACCTAAAACACAAGAAAATATGAAATAAAGCTAGAAAATGAAATTATGACTTAGAAAAATCTAAAATATCAAAGAGAATTTTCAAAACTATTTTTGTATTTTTACGATTATTTTTGTATTTTCTATGAATTAAAACTATTTAAAACTACTTAAATTGCTTAAAAATACAAATTTAACTAAGAAAAATTTGGAAAAATATTTTTTTGGCTTTTTATATTTATCTTAACTTAAGAAAAATGAAAACTTATTTTTTTGAAACTTTTCTTAATTATTTGTATTAAATGCTAATTAAAAATGCTTAAAAACTAATTAAAATGAAGAAAAATACCAAACTGACCTATAAAAATCTGAAAAATTCAAGATAAGCTTAAAATAATATAATGAATCTAGGAAAAATAGAAAAACATGGGGTTGTGTGCAAGAAAATGAAACTGCAATACCAAGTGCTTATAAATAAGCACTTAAAACAAGCCAACAACCACAAATAAGCACTAAACTGAGACAGAAGCTTTAATATGCTACAAGTACTCAAAATAAACTAATTACAACAAGCCTTGACCTCTGATTAACAAGCTCAACAGATTTGAGGTTTTGGGTTATGAGCTAAAAACAGTTTTTAGGGTACTACTTGCAGCTTAAGCACAAGCTACTCTATAAGCTAAAGATGAAAACCAAAAGTTGGGACTTATACTAGACCTGGTTGACTACTTATGAACCAAAGATGAGACCAAAGTGAGCTATAATGAGCTTGTTACAACCCTGCACAAAACCTGTGCAGAGTCAGTGTAAACTTACTCAGTTGCACAGGGCAACTAAGACCCAAAAGACAAGCTCATTTGGAGCTTTTAAAAATTTGACAAAATTCTACAAAAATGATGATAATGAAATAGACCAGTTGAAGTTTTAAACACAACAAGTTTCACTTAAATTGGCTTAAAGATGAAGCCAAGAAAAATCAACTCAGCTGGCCTCAAAATGGATTTTTCACTTTTTGACTATTTTGACAAATTTTTTTTTTTGGGTAAAAGGGTTAATTCACCCCGGTAAAATGCATTACTCCAAAAAACATTGAGGTACATAGGATGAGAGTTATATCCCTCACCTCAGTCCCTTAGGACACTTACATACTCTAATATAAGAATGACACACCATTCCTATAACTTACAATAAAATGAACCTACCAATAATGACAAAATACATAGAAATTAACAACTACTCAAGAAAAGCACTGAGCCTACTTTATCACTATGGTAGTCCACCTTAACTTCCATGAAGAATCACGTATAAACATCCAAGCGATCTTCAACATAAAGTCTTTTGTAGAAGCAAAGAACACCACAAACAAAACCTCCCCATTCCATCATGATCTTGAAATCATCAAATATGAATCAGTTCACAAATACCACACAACGATTGGTGGGAGACTCTAAAACCACGGATAGAGCGACCAAGCGTAATTCTAACAATCTCCCCTAAGGAGGTCACCTCTAATTATGTACCAAAATTACATTGAATACAAATAGATATAACATTTAACAATTGATCTTGCATTCTTGATGTAGTCCTTTGCTCTTAGCTCGTAGTCATTGATCATTTCGCAATGCATGTTTGGTTACTTCAAGTGAGGTCTTTTCCGATCCACGTGATGATGAGTTTGAGCCATCTTTGGAGATCATCATTATCATCAAAATCTCTCGAGACATCCATTGTGGTGTTGTGACTTTGGGACCGACATGCTCACATTCTGGATCATGATATCTTCTCATCGAGTAGCGGAAGCTTTAGTTGAATCATGATATTGGCGCAGCGCGAAGCATGGAGCGAAAATATCGAGTCATTGATGCACTAATCATGATTTCTTTTGAGATGAATGTGTTAGGTGAGCATGCGGCTATGGATTGACCGCTTCATTCGATCACCGTAAGCGTCAGGCGTACTGCGTACAACAGATAGTAATAAGTCACACGAAAGTGTCTTTGATCACTTTCGCTGAATCGAGGTACACATCCGGTTCCCGCCTCGCTGATGATTACATGTACTGCCTGTGATCGGTAAAATTCAAGAATTTCCTTGTGGTTTCTTTAATTTCTAGCTGTCTCTCAAACCGAACATCTCAAAGAAGACAACACGGAGTGAGGTGACCAAATGTAATTTAAGTCCATCGATTGATGAAAAGAGATTTGAAAACAATCGTGTATTGCTCGATAGAAATTGTTTTTTTGCAATACAACGAAGGTTTTATTGAAAATCAATTATCAATCATAAAATACCTTTTGGTTTGAAAATGAGTACGGTCGATGTGCTAAAGAAAAGAGTTTATAAGCACAAAGACCGGTTTTTCAAAGGTATCCGTCAATCCCTAACTCGAACGAGATTGATTCAAGAAATTGAATCGCCCCATTGTTTCTCATTCGGTTGTCACATGGTTGATCTATATAATAGATCTCACATGCCACCTACCAGAGCTTGTTTGATGTTGGCTCGCATAAGGCTTTCCATCTTCATTGTGAATATGTAAACACATCACTCGAGGATGTTACGCAATACCATAAGGATAATCGTGGGACTCAAGATATAATCTCTTTCCACATTGTGTGAAGCAGAGATTCTTCATTGAAAGTGTCCTAATGAGATTTATTGATGATCTCGTGGCTCTAGACTCAATTTGTGCATATTTGGATCCTATAACGGAGACTAGGAGAGGGTCTCTTCTTCAATATCAACCATCTCTAAGAGAAAGTCGATAGATAATGTCGGTTCCCGTGAGAATGAAACAAGCCCTTTTAATAGGAACTTGAGTGGTTTGGAAAGTTGAAGTGCACGGCGTCACCGGGTCCATGACGTCTTGTCTTCAATCACCGATGTTTCCATCGAGAGTATATGAATTGAACCGGTTTGCCTCTAAGGTTGAATAAATGGAGGGCTATTTGTTTTCACCCTTTTCTCATTCAATTCTTTTAATTCTTCACCCCTTCAATTGCTTAACGAGACTTCATAGCTAGAACCTTGTTGGGTTTATTCCGATTACTAGCTCATCTCGATCCTTTTCTTCCCATATCTCACTTTTCTCCTTTTTTTTCATCATACCTAAAGACTCTACACTATTTAGTGGATTGTCCCTGGTAGATCCCTCCGGTTCGGCGGATCATGGGAACCAATACCTAACCTTATCATCCTTATATCACCGTACATAAAGTAAAGTTGGTCGGTCAATTTGGTATTGTTCATCCGCCAATGGATCCAATTGAAAACCATTTGAAAATCAATTCGGATACTTGTGATATATTATCAAAGCTTTTGTACCTGAATTGTTTTTGATATTTTAGAACGAGAACTCCCCTCAACATGTGCATCAAGTATTGAAAATGTTTTGCACGGAGAGGCGAGAGAAAAATTAACTTTTGATTACCATTTTCTAAAGATATCAACATCACTTCCCTCAACGGATCAAGTAGGTATAGCATTTCTGGAAGGATGAGGTTTCCATAATTTGCTCCCCTCAATATGTGCCTCGAGGTTTGAAAAGAGTTTGCACATACTAGAGGGAACCTGCACATTAGGATGAATGATCGCGATTCAAATCAAAGGTTTAAGATAGATGCCCCTCAACATGTGCATTGAAAATTTCTTGAAATCGTTTGTCACATGCGGGCGGATAGCATGTACATCCTATTATAACCATTTACCTAATTATCGGTTTAAATCTAATTTAAATCACACATTCTCCCCGATCACAATTATCAAATCATTTGAAATTTGTGATCTCGTATAGATTTAAATTGATTTGAAAGCTTTTAGGAGAATTGTGACTTGATTGTGAAAGCGTTTGAGCTCGATAAGGATCGGATTTTAAGACTTTAAACCCATTTATAAAACATGCATGTATATCTTTTGAAAACAATTTTAATGCCAAATAACTTTTTAATTTAATTGAAATCATTCTCCCTCAATCAATAGCGAGGTTGTTGATTGAGAGATAGATTTTGACAAATAAGTCCGATGATTATCAAAAATAGAGATTGAGTTATTTTTCAAAGCATTTAGTTTTCACAGATAGGGTTTATAGAATCGAGCATAAGATTTGAAAACTTGGTAAGATATGGCTCTGTTCTTTCTTTAAAACCAGGTTATTGCAGAAGATGACAATAAACCATTTTTTCTTTCTCCCAAAATATTTTTGATTTTTTTTTTTTTTTTTTTTTTTTTTTTTTTAAATAAAAATTGAACAACATCTAAAGACCCGTGTCATTCTTTGAATGACAGCACAAAACCGTAGATATTATCGAACCGAAGAAACATGACAAAAATGACAATATTTTTTGAAGAATTTTCGAATTTTTCAAATTTTTATGGATTTTGAAAGTTTTATAATTTTTCTATTTTGTTTTTCAAATATATGTACAAGAGATAGATGAAGATAGACCTTTACTCCTCGTCTCTTCTCCACGAAGGCGTTTGAGAGATTCTGGTTGAAGGCTTTTCGGACCAAGGCGTGGAAGAATAAACTCAAAGCGTTCTCTTGGAAGAGCTTTGGTGAAAATATCCGCTAAGCGATATTCGACCTCACAATATAGTTCCACCACACCTTTTTCAACTTGTTCAAATTTTAAAAAAAAGGAAAAAACCCTTTAAAAATTTTTGGGCTTTAAAACCAAAAATTTAAAAAATTTAAATTTTTTAAAATTTTAAAATTTTTTTGAAAGGGGAAAAATTTTAAAAAAAGGTTTAAGGGGGAAAAAAAAAAATTTTTTGGGAATTAAGGGCTTTTTTTTGGGGGGGAAACCCTTTTTGGTTCCCAAAAAAAAATTTTTTTTTAAAACAAATTTAAAATTTTCCCCGGGTTTTTTAAACCCCCTTGGTTTTTGAAAGGGGAAATTTCCCCAAAGGTTTTTCCCCCCCGGGTTTGGGGGGGGAAAAAAAGGGTTTAAGGCCCCTCCGGGTTCACCAAAGGAAAAAAAAAATTTTTTTTCCCCCCCCCGGGAAAAAATTTAAATTTTTTTTTGGGGGTTAATTTTTAAAAGGCCCCTTTGGGGAAAAAAAATTTAAAGGGGTTTAATTTTTTTGGAAATTTTTTTTTAAAACTTTGGGAAAAAAAAAAAAAAAAGGGGGGGGGGGAAAAAAAAAAAAATTAAATTTTTTGGGTTTTTTAAAAAAAATTTTTTTTTTCCCCCTTTAGGTTTGGGGTTTTTAAAAAAGGGGTTTTTTAAAGGGGGGGTTTTTCCCCCCTTTTTTCCCCCCTTTTTTTGGGGTTTTTTTAAAAAAAAAAGGGGCCAAAATTGGAAAATTTTTTTTTTTAAATTTTTTGGGGGGAAAATTTCCCCTTTGGAAAAAAAAGGAAACCTTAATTCCAAAATTTAAATTTTTAAAATTTTTTGGGGTTTTGGGTTTTTTTTAAAAAAACCCCTTTAAAATTCCAAAAAATTTTGGGAAAATTTTTTTTTTTTTAAAATTTTTTTCCCCGGGAAAAATTTTGGGGGGAAAAAAAATTTTTCCAAAGGGGAAAGGAAAAAGGGGGGGGTTTTTTTTGGGGAAAAATTTGAAAAAGGAATTTTAAATTTTTTAAATTGGAATTAAAAAAATTTTTTTTTTTTTAAAAGGCCCCAAAAGGAAATTTTTTGGGAAAAAACCCCCCTTTTTTTTAATTTTTCCCTTTTGGGTTTAACCCCGGGAAGGGGTTTTAAAAATTTTAATTTAATTTTTTTTTTGGGGGGGAAAAAAAAAAATTTTTTGGGGAAATTGGGTTTTTTTCCAAATTTAAAAAAAGGTTGGAAGGTTTTTTTTTAAAAATTTAAAATTTTCCCTTCCCGGGGGAATTTTTTTAAAAAATTCCCAAAAAACAAAATTTTAAAATTTAAAAATTCCCCTTTTTTGGGTTTTTGGTTTTTTTTTTTAAAAGGGGGAAAAAAGGGGAAAATTTTTCCTTGGGGTTTCCAAAAGGGGTTAAGGGGAAACCAAAAAAAATTAAAATTTTTTTTTTTTTTAAAAAAAAAGGGGAAAACCTTTAAAAATTTTTTTTTTTGGGTTTAAAAGGCCCAAAGGGCCGGGAAAACCAATTTTAATTTCAAGGGGCAACCCAAACCCCCCAAAGGAAAAACCCCGGTTTTAAAAATTTAAATTTAAAGGGGGGTTTTTTATTTTTTTTCCTTAAAAAAAAAAAAAAATTTTTAAAATTTTCCTTTTTTTCCAATTCCAAAAGGGAACCCAATTAAAATTTTTTTTTTTTAATTTGGAAATTTTTTAAAATTTTAAAAAAAGGGGGGTATTTTTAAAAGGGTTTTTTTTTTTTTTTGTTTTAAAATTTTTTAAAAAAACCAATTCCCCCCTTTTTTTTTTAAAAAAATTTTTTTTTTTTTTTTGGTTTTGGGGCCCAAAGGAAGGGAACCCCCAAAAATTTTTTTTAAAAAACTTTCCGGGTTTTTTTTTTTTTAAAGGAAGGGGCGAAACCCCCCCCTTCCTTGGTTTTTTTTTTAAAAAATTGGGTTTTTAAAAAAAAGGGGTTTTTTCCCAATTTTTTAAAAAAAAGGGTTTTCCCCAAAGGGGGTTTTTTTTGGAAGGGGGTTTAAAAGGGTTTTTTTAAAAAAAAAAAAAATTTTTTTTTCCCCCTTTTTGGGGGAAAATTTTTTAAAAAATTTTTTTAAAAAAAAAAAGGGGAAATTTCAAAAAATTTTTTTTCCCAAAAAAGGGAAAAAAAAAGGGGGGCCCTTAAAAAAAAAAATTTTCCTTTTTTAAAATTTTAAAAAAAATTTTTTTTTCCCCTTTTTTTAAAATTTTTTTTTTTTTTTTTCCCCCCCCCTTTTTTTTTTTTTTTTTAAAAAAATTTAATTGGGGAAAAATTTTTTAAATTTTAAAAAAAAACCCCCCAAAAATTTTTTTTTTAAAATTTTTTTATTAATTTAAAATTTTAAATATTTAAACCCGATTAAAAAAAAATTTTAGGGGGAAATTTTCCCCCCTTTTTTAAAACCTTTTTTTAAATTTTTTTTGTTTAAAATTTTCCCCCCCCCCCTTTTTTTTCCCAAAAAAAAATTTTTAATTAAAACCCCTTAAATTGGGTTTTTTTAACCTTTAAAAACCCAAATTTGGGGCCCAAAAAAAAAAAAAAAAAAGAAATTTCCCCAAAATTTAAATTTTTAATTAAATTTTTTTTTTTTAAAATTTTTTTTTAAAAATTTTTTAACCAAATTTTTTTATTTTTGGTTTAAAATTTTTTTTTTGGAAATTTTTTTAAAACCTTTTAAAACAAAATTTTTTTAAAAAATTTTAAACCCTTTTAAATTTTTTTTTGGAAAAATTAATTTTAAAAAAAAAAGTTTTTTTTTTAAATTTCCTTTTGGTTTTTTTTTTTTAAAAAAAAATTTTTTTTAAAACCCCCAAATTTTAAAAAAATTTTTTTTTTTTAAAAAAAAATTTAATAAAAAATTTTTGGTTTAAAAAACTTTTTGGGTTTTTTTTAAAAAAAAATTTTTGGGGGGTTTTTTTTTAATTTTAAAAAAATTTTTTTTTTTTAAAAAATTTAAATTAAATTTTATAATTTATTTAAAAAAATTTTTTTTAAAAAAAAATTTAAAAGGAAAAAAAAATTTTTTTAAAAAAAAAATTTTTAAAATTTTTTTAAAAATTTTTAAAAATTTTTAAAAAAGGGGGGGTTTTTTTTTTTATTCCAAATTTTTTTTTTAACCGAAATTTTTTTAAAAAAAAATTTTGGGAAAATTTTAAAAATTTTTTTTTTTTTAAAAAATTTTTTTTTAAACCAAATTTTTTTAAATTTTTAAATTTTTTTTAAAAAAAATTTTTTTTTCTTTTTTTTAATTAAAAAATTTTAAAAATTTAATTTTAAAAAATTTTTAAAATTTTAAATTTAAAAAAAAAAAAAAAAAATTTTTAAAAAAAAAAAAAGGAAAAAAAAAAAAAAATTTAAGTTTTTTTTTTAAAAAAAATTTTTTTTTCAATTAAAAATTTTTTTTTAAAAAAAAAAAAAATTTTTTAAAAAAAAATTTTTTTTTAAAAAATTTTTTTAAATTTTTTTTTTTTTTTTTCCCCCCCCCAAAAAAAAAAAAAATTTTTTTTTTTTTAAATTAATTTTTTTTTTTGGGGGGTTTTTTTTAAATTTAAAAATTTAAAAAAAATTTTAAAAAATTTTAAAATAAAAAAAATTTTTTTTTTTTATTTTTAAATTTTTTTTTGAAAAGGGTTAAAAGGCCCCCTTTTTTTTAAAAAAATTTTTAAAAAATTTTTTTTTAAAAAACCGGGGTTTTTTTCCTTCCCCATTTTTTTTGTTTTTTCCCCCCTTTTTTGGGGGTTTTAAAAAGGGGGGTTTTTTTTTCCCCCCAAAAAAAAAAAAATTTTTTTTTTTTTTTTTTAAAAATTTTTTTTTTAAAAAAAATTT